>CAUHTR010000511.1:0-55846 GCA_959609185.1 Schmidtea polychroa | reverse complement strand
ACGAACTATAAGAGATCTTATTACAGCAACATTGGCAGGCGGATGTGAAGAGAGAAACTGGCACGAACTTCTACCCAGAATAGAGTTCACTATAAATAGCAGTCGACAAAGTGCTACAGGTTTATCACCATTTGAGATAATTTATAGACGGAGTGTTAACCTAGACTCTAACCTGAAACAAGCCGAGATATCAAGAAGCGAAAGAATCGAAGACGCGAGATTTAACTCGAGTAAAGCCGCTGACACCATGAGAGCTATGGAGAAGACAAAGAGGGGCACTCGTGTTTTCGAGGTGGTGGAGGAGGTACTCGTACGTAAAGAGCCGCAGAACAGGCACAATATAATACATGCAATACGATGGCCCCATATAAAAGCGTCAGATTTCTATCACCTCATCGAGTCGAACTACATTCACAAGAAGGAACGAAAGAAAGAAGAATCAAATTGTGAATTAATTAAAACTTGTTATTTATAAATTCTTTGATTAAATATATATTGTTAGTTCAAGATTTTTGCTGCAAATTTAAAGATGGATCTAAAGATGGATTTAACTTATACATTAATCAAGTAATTATTCAACAATTCAAAAACTATGTAGATAATCTCAAATCTTTCAGGTAAAATGATGTTAATTAGAACGTCTGATTTACAAATGAGAACTCTTTTTTGGCTTGGGTCAATAATTGTAGTTATGAGAACCACTGTTTCGGATACTACCACCAAATTTAGAGCCGTAATTACCTGTTCAAATTTAATAAATTAATAATTAGTTGTCAACCAAACTGTATATAAGCATTGTCACAGGCAAAATGCTAACACACAAAATTAAAAGATATTGAATGGACGAAACAGTTCAAAGAACTAGAAACTACAGAAAAGTTTGAAAGTGTCGAAATGTAAATGCATATCGCAACTTAATCCTTAGTAAGTTTACTCATTGTTTTTATCTAAAATTAAACGTGTATATAAACAATTTTGTGAAATTTTGATATAAAGAAAAGAAACAACTGTTTGTTTGGTTGTGTAATTTAACCAAAGAAAAACGCAGAGACATGAAATCCTATCCTACCAGAACATTAAAAACTAAACCCAACAAGAACTAATAAAATTATTGCTTTATTGAGTAAAGTTAATTGAATAGAAAATGGAAATAAAAACTAACTGCGTCAAATACATATAATTGGTCATACACCCAATTATACATCATAAAAAATTGGATTCTAAAACATAACATGAACCTGAACCTTTACTACAGTATTTTTATCGGTAGAGGTATCAACCCATCACATATCCTATCTTTATAAAATTAAACATTTCCATGTCTTGTAATAACTCAATTGGATTAGTTCACAACACCATTTAACTCAACGAATGAAACAAAAGATCATATTTATCAAATAAGATTGCAAAAATAATTCAATTCGGGTTAAATTCAAAAATGTAATAATAAACACCTAGTAAATATTTTATTAAACTATGCAAAAACGAAAAGAATGGAAAAGAACCAAACAAATCCATCAATTATTCCCAGACTCAATTATTCCCTCTTGGTTACTTGGAGAAATCAACTCTTTTACTTTTTTCACCGTCGGTCTAAGCTTAGGATCAGGTGTCAAACATAAACTTATAACATTGTCCAAATGGCTTGATGGATTGAAATGCTTATCATATTCAATTGATTTTGTTTTCATAATTTTCAGACGCACTTCTTTAGGTTTTAATCCTGAGTAAGGAGGCTTCCCTATAATATACAAATCAGAAATATGATTATCTCAATCTGTGACAATTTTATTGCGGCAATATTTTATTTGGTAACAATACAAATTTTTCATATTAGAACGACATTTTTGGCACTAAATAAAAATGTGACTTGCAATGATCTTGAATTTCCTCAAATTTCTTTCGAACAAAAGCGTGGTAGCGGGTAGTGCAAAACGGACACTACTAGTAACAAGCCATGGACAAATCAAGGACAATCAAGTATAACAAAAATTAAGTATATTTGGCACTAAAATTATCTCAAAATATTATTTTCAAAAGAATTTAGCGCAAATAATTGACCCTGGGAGCTTACAATCGAGATATATAGAACAGCTGTTGTCATGTGCGTACCCGGCAGTATACACCATATGTTTTTTCATATATGGTGGCAACAGGACCAACTCAGAGGTCGGAAATGATTTAGCATTTGTGGGCTTTGGTTTAGTGTAACCCTTCTGTTTCAAATTAGTTTTTGGACAGAATTTAAAACAAAACAAGTCAATATTTAACTCCTAGCGAATTGAACTTTTAACTGATTTGTCACTAAGAGATTTTACAATGTCTTTAATATTATCATTAGCCTACTGTGTCAATTCTTGCACATTGTTATTTGATTAACAAATTTCAACTTCCTTATGCAAAATTCGACATCGTTTGCAGAAGATTCCATGGCAGTCAGAATATTTCTATATGCTGACTTTATCATTTGTACAAAACATGCATTTAGTATCAATATCTTCTGATTCATCTTTGTGTTTAGAGTCTAGTTTTATGCTTCATAGTTAAGATTCATAGTTAACGGTTGAGAATTTGAAAGCACGGTTGTAAATTCACATTTTGGACACTTCATCTGACTGTAAGAACTGTACCAATTCATTCTTTATTCCAAGAATACAATTTTTATCACAAACATGTAAACAGGGAATTATATTGGCTCACGCAAACGACTCCCATATATTTTACACAACTGTGAAATTACTGATGAATCTTCTTAATTGTGTTTTCCAAATTGAATCTTCTACTCAATAGAATATTTCCTCATAATTAATCATTTTTCAATAAAAGACAACGTAATTCCAGGACCAGGATATTGTCCTGATATTTAAACCACGCCTCCTTATGTAATCGAGCGATGTGAAACCGCATGTCACACAGCTTTCGTCTCCCCCGTAACACTCTTGACACCAGTGGAACCTGCGATCTATGTCCTATTGCTCGGATCTAGTGACACGACTGTGCTATGTTAAGTCTGAAGTAATAGTTCTGACATAGTTTGTACTAATGTTTAACCACAGTCAAAACAGGGGAATATTGTCATGGAGGATCATGTCCAGGGGGATGTTGTCCTAGAATCATATTTTTTAATCTTCTTTTAAAAGGTTCATATGATTATTGCTGCTTCTTGGAAAATTGACCCAAAATTTGAAATCCACCACGGCCGCAAACTGATCAAATTCCCGACAATCCCAATACAATTACATTACAACATCACAATAATTATCAAATTATAAAGCTGAATAATTAGTTATTTGTTTTAATTTTATCAATCATTGTTATGGTAAATTTTCAATATAAATTTCAATTTCTCAATATAAATAAAATCAAAAATAAACTTAAACCAAATTTATTTACCTGTAAGCATTTCAATTAACATTGCTCCGATTGACCAGATATCAGCTGTGATATCGTACCTACTGCCAGCCAATACCTCGTGGGCAGTCCAATTGTCATCAATATGCTTGGAATCCCAAGGAATTTCCACGGCGTTCTGACTATCGTAGTCCATTAAATTTTTACACAAATGAAAATTGCATAATTTAATATTGTTTTTAGCATCCAATAGCAGACTAGAACCTGGCAAATAGTTAGGTTATCTTAATAATTTATATTTTATTTTCTTACATTTAAGCTTCCTATAAACGATATTTGCATCATGAAGAAATTCCAAACCATTCAATACTTGAATTGAATATTTTATGATTTCATCCGGTTCAAGTGGTATTATCCTATCCAATGAGCCCTTAACAAAAGAAAGACAAATAATCTCCAATCAAACTGACAGAGTAGAGTACATTTTCCATATATTCCATCCCTATATAAAAATGTGACAAATTCTGAAACTTCCACTTCAATATCACAAATTCTTCCCGGTCATAATTTTCAAATTTAATTAGACGGATTAATTCGGATTTAAACAGTGGGAAATAGTTGGATTTTTCTTGTTTTAAATTATATCTTTTCACGATGATAGTTGAATTTAGATGTTTCGCTTTAAATACTTTTGCAAATTTCCCTTTAGTTATTTTTTCAACGATTTCAAAATCTTTAGCTCTGAAAATAACAAAAATAGCAATTACCACTAAAATATTCGTCATTTTTAACTTTCTTTTATATATATTATTAAAATTAAAAAAAAAAGAATTAAAAAAAAGTTGAGAAAAAACAGAAAAAAGAATAAAAAAGATTTTTAATTAAATAAAATAAAATTATCAGCCAATAAAATCAATTTAAAATTTAAAATATTTTTTTCTTTCTGTTGAGGTTCGTCTAAAGTTACATAGAAGAAAATTGGATGTGCAAATCAATAACATGCCAAAACTTATAAAGAATTCATAATTAATAAAAAAATAAATAAATAAATTTGGTGTATTCCGGCTGAAATGGATATATACCGATAGCAAATGTTGAGACAAACACAAATATAATAAAATAAAATCAATTGCGGCCCACAGAAAAATATTCAATAAATACAAATTTATTAGCTATGTGAGAAACCGGAGCAGTAAACAAGAGAATAACGACATTAGACTTCCTTCCAACATCAATAAAGATGATTAGTTTTGAATTAATTAAACGAAATTTCTGAGCAAATGCGAGAGGTCCCCTGCTTAATGGTTTTGTTATGAACAAATTCTGATCAAGTATTCTATGTTGGGGTTTGTTTTGATAATTGAAGCAAAGAGTAAGAGGAATCAGAGTCAGTACCGACTGTAACCATAACAACTCAGCATAAATAATAAAGAGAAGAAATTTCCATGATAAACCAACCGTTACCTGTCTGTCAGAATGTAGAACAGAGAATCTTTATTTCTCAATGAATAATCAATCAAGCGGTCACCATCCTTTAGGATACACGAACCAATGAATAGAGAAATCTCATCGGATCTTTTCAATATGTCTCGAATAATGTTCTTAACGTTTTCGATTCTACCAGAAATTTCAGTTTCGATTTTGAATGATTCGATACTTTCTGAAAAATCTGAGACAATCAAGGTAAGACTACGATCTTGACTGGAAATAATATAATTAATAATATCATTTTCCTAACTTACTCTAGGCAGATTTTGACAATCGAATCATTCCTTAATTCGCTATCTCTAATGATTTGTTCATCAACGAATTCATTGCCATTTTTATCAAATATCGCGATATTATTACCAATATTTGAAACGTCCTTAATTATATCTTTTAAATCTGAAATTGTATCATTTCGACTTATTTGAATAAGTGATGGAATCTTTAGAGTATTTCGAGCAACATTGATAATAATATCACTAAATCAATGATAATAATAATAATAATAATAATAATAATAATAATAATAATAATAATAATAATAATAATAATAATAATAATAATAATAATAATAATATAAAGTGATTTATTGGTAGCAGCATTAATGAAATTAAACAATTAAATGATAATTTAAGCATTTTGCTGCAAATAATATATTTAATACAAATGAAAAAATTTGCGACTATAAGATATAATCAGGGTCGTAACAAGGATGGTGCTAGCGGTGCAGTCGCACATCAGAAAGGGGGGGGGGGAATTGGAATGTAACCTTTTTTTAATGTTACCAAAAATTAACAAAATATAAATAAAAGAAATTATCAAATGACCTGCACGAAAAAGACGACACACTAACTAGCCTATCTTTAACATTGCTGATTTGACTGGTCCATTAGCGTGCCTTCGTAGGTGTGTATTTTGAAAAATGTTAGTCCACAAAATGGGCTCCTGTCATTATTTCAATTAGCAACAGAATTTTAAAAGCATTACTACCTATTATAATAGCTAGAGATGAATACATAGTTAATAATCTCAACGTGAATATTATAATCATTATAATACGCTGATTTGAATTCGGGTTTTAGGGGCGCCAGATATATGAACCGCACAGGGCGCAATAATGCCTTGTTACGGCCAGAGTTATATTTTTTAAATTCCCTATCTTAGTTGAAAATTTTTTGAAAACATTATCATTTAATTGTATTATTATTATTATTATTAATATTTATTTCGAATTTATTTTCCAAATTATTATTATTATAAAATCAATTCTTCATTGGATTTGTAAGCATGGCAAAAATTGACCTACTTTGCCCATTCTAATTAGCTGTTGATGTAAATATTCCACTATATAGCAAATCCATAGAAAAATCAATTACAATTAACAATTTTGATTAATGGAAAATATTTAAATAATTTTTAACATCTTTAAAAAAATACATTAATTGGTTACATAATGTTATAAGAATCATTTAATTTAAAATAGTTAGTTGCATTTCATTAATATTTTAATTCATGATTTAAGATAAATTAATAAATATACAAACTCAGTTTTTGCTATTTCTCTATATTCTAAATTTTTTGAATAGTGTGAATCAAATAAAATGTATTCATTATCATTCAAAACCCTCTCGTCATGAATCAGTTGCATTTCAGTTTCATTCAGATAAATAGCTTTTCTAATTTGTCGTTTTATAGCAACTACATTATCACTTCGACTACAAAAAATTTGAGTTTCTTTTCCAGCTTCATTCTTAACTCTTATTTTATACATCAAAGATAAGTAAAATTATTTTTTTTTAATTAGGAATATTAACTGATATATTTTCAAAACTCGCCAATTAAATTACATTGGTGGTAATTAACTTAAACAAGTTCTTTTTAAACTTGATATTAATGATTGAATAAAAAGTCTGTTATTCAAGAAGTAAATGTTTTCCGCGCAATTTTTAAACGAATTCCGAGGGAAATTATGAAATTTCCCACTTAAAATTTTATTTATTCACTAATTTATATTTGAATAAACTATTCGATTTTACTCCTTGTTAGGTGTTGCGAGAACAACTTCTAAATTGTTTTCTAAATCGTTTTCAGTAGATAAAGTCATAATCCCAAAGTTTATTAATGATGCAATATTGTTTAATTTTTAAACAAACTTTTGCCGCTTTGAATTAAATATTGTGGGTCCAGAGCCCTAAAATTGAGAGCTTGTTTTAATTAGTCGGAAATACATAGCATACAAATCGCACCAAGTTGAATTAAAATCTATGATTATACACCAAATAACACAAAGTAAAGTACACAATACATTGAGAATAAATAAAACACTTTATAATGAAATTGAGGAACGCAAGAAGTTGCAATCACCAACATAATTAAGAGAGAAATAGCGCATTTGAAAAAGCTGCCAACTCAAAAATAAAAGAATAAATAATTACTAATATAAAAGATAAAGAATAATTATTGGTTGTATTGACATACGAAGGACCATAATCAAATTAATTAGGGATGTTATGTCTCGTATTTACATACGAAGGAGTTATGGCAATGAGTGCTAATTTAAGAATGGCATTTGACTCTCCTGACTTCAGGTTGTTTAGAAATTCGATTATGTTGGTCCAGTTTCCATTATCCGAGCTTAATTGATGATTTGAACTTGATATATTCATTAACTGAATGTTCTGTGAGCTGATGTTGATAAGTTTGAAATAATTTGAGAAAAATACTCGATAAATTTGACTGGATAACCGGTGGCAATTATAAAATTCTCTTTGAAAAGCGTTTAATGCAATGAAGAATGATCATTGCTAATATTTCATTTTTTTACAGCTGAAATATTTATTATCAATTTTTTTGCACTTATTAATTGTGCAGTGCTAAATTGGTTCATTCCAAATATACTATTGGTTGATTGCCGAACACTATTCTGATTGGACGGAATTTGATAGCGAATTCTACTGATACATCTGAGTGAATTATTTATAGATTCGAATTTTTGATTTTATCAATCTCGTGTTTATCTTTGTTTATCAATCAACACCAAATTGTCAACTTTCTATTGCTGCAAAATCTCGTATTCTGATCACATTATTTTATAGAGAAATTTAAAGGAAACTCCAAATTTAGATAATCGGCAGTAGCCTTAGGTAGGGAATAAGAAACGGCCAATAGGATTTCGAGGAATAAAATAAAAGAAAAAGGAAGAATTATAAGACGAATTGAAGAGTGAGAAAAGGAGTTTTAAAAGAATTCGGATCAGAGAGCAGAATCAAATAAAAAGGTGAAACTTATTTTTAAATCGTACAAGGTCAAGACCTTCCAGAGCGGAGTTCGATCGGAAATTGTGAGAAAATCGTGGTTAACTAAAAGTTATATAAACATTACAAGCTTTAAAAAAAGCTAAAAGTTGTAATTATTTATTGAGCATTGTAAATTTTCTATAAAACAAATATACGTTGGCAGTTGTGTTTATTAATTTTTGGAACACGGGAGTCAGAGTAACCAACGGTTGATTTTTAGTATCATAAAACCCAACAATAATAATAATGAAGAGATATTATGACAATGCATGATTAACAAATATAATTGCATGACTAATAAAGTCATGATAAATACAAAAGCTTAATTAACAAAGATAATCACAATACAATGGCATGATTAACAAAGACTTAAGTAAAAATAGGATTCTTGCATTTGTTCATTATTTAAGATTCTATGACGAAGATTATTATGGCGGTGATATGATGGGGAAAGAGTTGAATCATTGAAAAAATCTTTCTAATAATATTTTTAACAATGTTATTATGAAAAATGTAAATTTTAAAATTTATTAAATTTTTATAGTTGAGTGTTAATTTTATTTATATTCGACAATTGTCAGTGCTTATTTTTAATTTTATAGTTTCATGTTTATTCTATTGAGTGATAGTGTTTATTATTAATGTTAATAATAAATTAATAGTAAAATAATAATATTAATAATAAAAAAATAATAATACTTAATAATAATAAAATAATAATAAAAAATATATTAAAAAATATAATTAAAAAAGTGGTAATAATAATATTATACATGCGCGAGTGTCATAATAATTATTAATAATCGTAAGGTTGAAACAAAGAAGAAGAAAGATGAAAATGCCACTAAAAGAAAGAGATGCTTAGTGGAAGAATCAATAAGAAATCATAGGAAAACGACAGAAAAAATCGAAGATTGACAAATTCTTGAAAAATGAAAGTTGTTTTGCAATTTTAGAAAGTATTATATAGCCAAACACATTTTCCAGTACAAGAACAGAAAAGACCACTGATTACATATGTAGTCTAGTTAAATACGGGATAGGCGTGTTTAAATAAAACTAGCCACATTAGGTAATTTGTACTGAATCAATATGAACTTAAAATATACAAGTTGAAGTATATAATGACGAAATCAACTGCAAAACTAATATCATTGTTGGGAGCATCAATTCCTTTTCACATTTTTAGGATTCTCATCCGTTAGAACATTAATATCTGTTTTTAAATCACTAAATAATTCCATAAATTTTATTTAATAAATTATACACTCAAAAACTTGTCTCTTCTTATTTTTGTTATTTAAACAAATTTCAGTCTTTTTAAAATATTTTTCAATAAAAATATTTTTTAAATTTAACAAAATTTCTAATTAATCCTTAAGAATCTTTCAACTTCCTCATATCCATTTTTTAAGTTTTTCCACGTTTCTTTCAATCTTTTTACCATTCTCGTTTCTTAAGATATATCGTCTGTCATGTACTTTCTCGATCACTTTACATAGTCCCTCATCTGTCCTGGCTTTTATTGCGTGTTTCTAATTTTACTAAAACATCTTCCCATACGTTAAATTTCCTCTTTGTTTATTCTTCTTGTTCTTCCTTTACCAGTTTTTCCTTTGACCCGTACCATTTTTTCCTGCTAATCTTTTTTCCAAAAACTATCTCCTTCGGGCTTTTTCCTGTCAGTAGGTAGATAGTAGCCCGCTGCCGCAATTACCCCCCCCCCCGGGGGGGGGGGGGGGGTCTGCGGCACGATTTTTTTTGCGGCACGATTTTTTTTTGCGGCAACTTTTGATTACGCAATTGCGGCAACTCAAATTTCTTGCTTTCAGGGATTTTTGGTCCAAATTTTTTTTTATCACACTATAGTGAGGTGGGTCTCCTTGGTCCTGGGATTTTCAATACAAATAAAATTTTTTCAATAGAAAAAGGCGGTCTTCAATAAAAAAGCATGGAATTTTCACACTATAGTGAGGGGGTCTCGATGGTCCTGGGATTTTCAATACAAATAAAATTTTTTCTATACAAAAATCCGACTACCAGTAAAAAAGCATGGTAATTTAAGGTCTCAGGATATTTTCAATAGAAAAAGGCGGTCTTCAATAAAAAAGCATGGAATTTTCACACTATAGTGAGGTGGGTCTCCTTGGTCCTGAGAAAAAGGTGGTCTACACTAAAAAAACGTGGTAAATTTTTTCAATTAAAGTAAATTATGGTCCTAAAAATTAAACTACAGTAAATTATGGTTCTAAAAAATTAAATTACAGTAAATTATGGTCCTAAAAATTAAATTACAGTAAATAATGGTTCTAAAAATTAAATTACAGTAAATTATGGTCCTAAAAATTAAATTACAGTAAATTATGGTTCTAAAAAATTAAATTACAGTAAATAATGGTTCTAAAAATTAAATTACAGTAAATAATGGTTCAAAAATTAAATAAAAGTAAATTAAGGTTCAAATTTTTCAATTAAAGTAAATAATGGTCCAAATTTTTGAATTAAAGTAAATTATGGTCCTAAAAATTAAATTACAGTAAATAATGGTTCTAAAAATTAAATTACAGTAAATAATGGTTCAAAAAATTAAATAAAAGTAAATTAAGGTTCAAATTTTTCAATTAAAGTAAATAATGGTCCAAATTTTTGAATTAAAGTAAATTATGGTTCAAATTTTTAAATTAAAGTAATGAATGGGCACAAATAACTAAATTAAGGTTCTAAAAAAAATTAAATTAAAGTTAATTAAGGTCCAAATTTAAAAATTAAGTAATCAATGGTCAAAATTTTAAATTAAAGTTAAATAAGTAAATTAAAGTAATAATTTTTAAATAAGTAATGTAATAAGTAAATTAAAGTAAGATTTTAAAATTTATTAACAAAATAATAGAAGGTGTTTGAGAATTGAAATTTTTTAATGAAAATTTTTATGGAATAATTTTTTTAAGTTAATTTTTAATGAAAATTTTTATGGAATAATTTTTTTAAGTAATTTTTAATGGAAATTTTTATGGAATATTTTTCAATGATAATTTTAGATGGAAAATTTTAAGATAATTTCAATGATAATTTTAGATGGAAAATTTCAATGAAATATTTTCAAAGTCAAATGAAAATTTTAATGGAATAATAAAAATAGTAATAATATATCAACCAAATACATAAAAAATGAACTAGACACATAAAACACAAACAATTAACAAATGTAAAGATATAAAATTTATTCATCCAATATTTGCTTGTAATAAGCTCTTCTTAATTCTGCTAGTAAAATATGAACAACTTCTTTCATCTTATATTCTTGGCAGCATCTACATCTAAACGGACATGGTAATTTCATCGGATCCATACATACTTCACAATCGTCTATGCATTTAAATCTCGATTCTTGGACAGATTCGAAATGTCTTCGTATAAGTTCTTCTATATTGATCCCTGTTAATTGTTTGATTCTATAAGCTAATAGTTCCGGAGCACAATACGAAAGTCTGTTCTTTATATTCGGGAACAATTCTTCCATCTTTGTTAATATAGTCTGGAATATGTAAGCTTGCTTATCGTCATCCATTTTTGAATTTTTGTTATTGTAGATATTCAGTTAATTTAAACACAATTAATTAAATTAATTTAATTAACTTAATAAATATTCCAATATTTCTTCATTTGTTGTGATATTTATAGTTAATGATTTAATGAATTTCTGAATTTCTTGAATTTGATTAAAATAATCAAATGTTTTAATCCCTAATATAACAACTTTCCCACTTGAAAAAACATTTACACATAGTGGGTTATACTTGAGAATACGTAAAGCTGGAAATATTTCAGGCTCGTAGTAACTATCGGTTTTCCTTGACAATGCATTTAAATCAACGCATGTACCCATATCTAACGTTAATGTAATTGATTGGATTTGTAAATCTTGAATTTGATATTTGAGATCGCCTTCCTGTAATGGTTTCTTACATCCCATTATCCTACATTTCCCGCTCTTGAAGAATAAAATTGGATATTTTCCACTTCTGTCCACGACATGTTGAGGTTTTCCTGATGGGAACTTCATTCCATTTACTACACATCTTCCTCTATAATTAATGTTGCTGATCATTGTAATTATTGTAATTATAAACAAATTAAATAAAATAATTTAATTAAAAAATGGAATTAAGAAATGACGCAGTATATCAAATAGTAGGACCTAGTGGAAGCGGAAAAACTTTATTTGTATGTAATTTATTACAATCAAACATGTTTAAATCTAAATTTAATAAAATATATTGGCATCGAGGTGCAGATGAAGAACATGGATTAACTCAAAACAGTTTCTGTAAATTAAAAATGACAATAATTAAAGGATTTGATAAAAATTGGTCATCTAGATTACGCCAAGGTGATGTTATTATTATCGATGATCTGTACCAGGAAGCAAATAAAGAAAAGGATTTTAATAATTTATTTACAAAAATCAGTAGACATTGCGGAGTTACAGTTATTTTCATTACACAAAATCTTTTTCATCAAGGTGGAAGTCATAGAACACGTAATTTAAATGTCCAATATTTAATTATTTTCAAAAATCCTAGAGATCAAACAATAATAGATTTTCTTGCAAGACAAGCTTATCCAAATAATAGAAAATTTTTGATTGATTCATTCCAAGATGCGACAAAAATTCCTCATGGATATTTATTTTTTGATTTTACACAACAATGTCCAGATGATATGCGTATTAGAACTGATATTTTTAATATAAACGGTGTTACGATTTATAAACAAAACTAAAAACTAAATAAAATTAATCATGTCATTTAAAAAAGTAGTTGTTAAAAATCTTCCAAGTGTTTCGAAGAAAATTACCAAGAAAACAAAACGTACAAAGAAAACAAAAAGCGGATCAAAAAGTACAAAAAGTACAAAAACTAAGAAACAAATCAAGAAGTGGATCAAATTATAAACAATCCGTCGTGTAAATTAATAATAATAATGAAATTTGAACGGAGTTTACCATATTTTAATGCTTTAATAAAGGCACCAAATTCGAAACGAATATCAATTTTACAATCTTTTCCATCATTTGTTATTGATGATTTACTTGAAGTTATTATAAATGTTGTCCGCGGTAATGTAAATATAACTAAAGCTAAAAGATTAGTATTGCAAAGACATAAAAGATCACTTTTATCTCTAGTTGATACAAAAAATCGTCGTCTAATGAGAAAGATAATATATAAACAAAAGGAGGGTTCTTGGGTGCACTAATTCCTATAGTCTTATCTGCAATTAGTGCAATCTCATCATTAAGTTCTTAATGGGTATCAAGAGTTCATTACCAAATAAAAATATTGTAGATTTTAATATTTTGACAACTTGTTGTAATAATGAAGGAAACGTATCACAAAACCAACACAAAAGTGGAAAAAGTGAAAACAAAAGTGAAATCAAAAGTGAAAACAAAAGTGAAAAAAGTGAAAACAATAGAGAAAAAGTTAAAAACAATATGGACAAACCCAAAAGATCCAGATGGTTTTGGTGGCGTAGAAAAATTAACAAAACGAGTGAATAATTCAAAGAAAGAAACTCAGAAATGGTTATCTAATCAATTAGCATATAGTTTAAATAAACCAATGTTGAAACGATTTCCAACAAGACCATACAAAACAATTGGAAACAATGATGTATGGCAAATGGATTTGATGGAAATGATACCTTATTCAAAAATTAACAAGGGGTACAAATATATTCTGACTTGTATAGATGTTTTTAATAGATATGCTCGTGCTGTTCCTACAAAAACTAAATCTGCAAATGAAATGGCTGATGCGATAAAAGAAATGTTTGCAGATGGTAAACCTATTAATTTACAAACGGATTTAGGTAATTAAATTTAATTATTAAATTTTTAAATATATGATTTAGGTAAAGAATTTTATAACAGCAAAGTTAAAGAGGTTATCAAAGGAATAAACCACTACTCGGTATTTTCTCAGTTCAAAGCTGCTCATGTAGAACGATTTAATCGAACTTTAAGAGAACGTTTGAAAAAATATTTTGTATATCAAGGTAATAAAACTTGGATAAATGTTTTGCCAAAAATTATTTTCAGTTACAATCATTCACCACACAGAGGATTAAAAGGACAAACACCTGCTGATTTTACTAAAAATCAACCAAAGTTAGAGAAAATCAATAAACCAAAATACAAGGTTGGTGATCATGTAAGAATTAGTAAAATCAATTCTTCACCATTCATCAAAAACTTTGATAATAATTGGAGTGATGAAGTATATCAAATTTTTAAAATCGATACAAAACAGAATCCTGTCATGTATGTGATAGTTGATCATGAAAACAAACCAATCACTGGTAAATTCTATGAACAAGAACTCCAAGTAATTCCTGCTCCTACAATATTTAGAATTCAAAAGATTTTAAAAACCAAAAAAGATGGTAAATATAAACAATACTATGTTAAATGGCATGGATATGAAACTCCATCTTGGATATCCGAAAATCAATTGATTAAATAAATATTATGAAAGATTTTTATATTATTTTACCTTCTAATAGTTGTCCTCTTATTTTCCCTGATAATGAAGCTAGTAAATTTAATGTCGAATTTCAAAATCCTATTTACTTGGATGGTGAATGGGAAGTAGCTCTCATGGACTTTACCTTTGTGTATAATACTTTTCCTTATTACAGTAATTCATTGATACAATATGAAAAAGTAAAGATGGATGAAGAAATTAAATATTTTAGAATAAATAATTCAAATCGAACCTTTGAAGTAATAAATCCTAAAAATACTCCTGAAGTTGACATGTTCATTGAAAGATATGAGAATTTGGTTGTTGTTTGTCCACATGTTCCATTTAAAATAACGTTTCCAGATTTTGAACATGCTAATAAATTTGGATTAAAATCAGTATCGGTTATTAGTGATAGTGATCATTTGCGAATTAAATTACCAAAATTTACAGAAGATAAAACAATTGATCAATTTGGTATAATTATAAGTGTTGTTGAAAAAACAAAATTTGAACATTATTTCGAAGATGAACTATACATCAATACTTTATCTGAAATACATGGTCAGTTAATGACAATTAATCCGTCTCCCTTTAAAGATTTAAAAATACAAAATAATGAATTGGTTAAAATAAGTCTTGCTGATAACATTTCATCAATAACCTTTGATAAAAATTTAACAAAAACGTTGGGATTAAAGAAACAAACATTTACAGAGAAAGAAATTATTGGAACAAAAATTCCAAAATTATTTAATCATCATCAACAAATGTTTATTTACTCAAATATTATCGAACCATTGACTGTTGGAGATGTAAGAGTTCCGTTATTGAAATCTATTTGGATAAAAAAATATGAACAAGGAGAAATTGTGCAACTAGAAATGAAGAATCCAATGTATCTACCAATTTCTAATTCTTCTATAAACAACATTGAAATCAATATACGAGATGATAGTGGAAAATTAATAAAATTTAGTAGAGATACAAAAACACACTTGACATTACATTTTCGTAAAATAAATGATTAAAAAAGATTTTTATGTGAATTTACCTTCTAATAGTTGTCCTCAGACTCATCCAAATAATGAAGCAGGTAAATTTAATGTCGAATTTCAAAATCCTATTTACTTGGATGGTGAATGGGAAGTAGCTCTCATGGACTTTACCTTTGTGTATAATTATTTTCCTTTTTACAGTAATTCAAATGTCAAATATAGTAAAAGTGTATTACATACAAGTTATGAATACTTTTACTTTAACCAAGAAAAAAATGAATATACAATCAGTCACGACTCTCCATTTTATTTAATATATATTGATGGAAATACATTGAACATTAATTGTAAATATTTTCCTTTTAAAGTAGAATTCGATAGTATTAAAGAAGCACAAAAATTGGGATTTTCAGAAAAAGAAATAACTTTTAAACAAACCTTGAACCAAATCACTATTCCTCCAAATAATCGAAAAATAAAGTTTGATACAATTCGATTAACTATACAATATTATTACGATGTCGAGTTTACTGATACATTCGAAGAAAATATCATTACAGATCTTTCACAAATAAATGATCAACTATCAACCTTTTATCCTCGTCCATTTAAATCTGTTGATATTCAAAAAGGAAAAATTGTTAAAATTGTAATGGATGATGATGTCAGTAAAGTTCAATTTAGTAAATTTTTAGCTAATAGTTTAGGATTATTAGAAGAAGCATATACTGACAAACTTATTATTGGTTTTAAAGAACCTGAAGTATTACAACGCAATCAACAATTGATGATCTATACAAATATTATCGAACCGATTATTGTTGGTGATACATTGGTCCCTCTTTTGAAATGTATTTGGGTGGAAAAACATAAAAAAGATGATTTAGTACAAATAATTGAAAAGAATCCAATGTACTTACCTGTATCGTCTTCATATATAAACAATATAGAAATCAATATACGAGATGATAGTGGAAAATATATATTTGGAAAAGAAGATAAAACATACTTGACATTACATTTTCGTAAAATAAATGAGTAATCCTGACATAATACATTTTTATAGTAGTAACCAATCGGGTGGTGATTTACCATATTTTGTTGGTAAACAATATGGAACCGGTTGGTTGAAGACAATAGGTAGATTTGCACTCCCAATTCTTAGACGAATAGGAAATTTTGGTATGAAAACAGCTAATGACGTAATAAATAACAATGCAAATATCTTGCCTGCTTTAAAATCAAATGCAATTTCTGAAATTAAAGAATCATTACCAGCAGTGATGCAACACTTACCTGAAGTAATTAATAAAGTATCCGATGTATTTAAAAATGATAAAGAACAAAAAGGCGGAATACTTAAACGCCGAAAAATTATGAAGAAACATATAAACAAAAGAATGAAAGGATATGGTACCATCTTTGAAAAATGATTAGTGCTAAATCAGAATTATGTCTTTTTGATAGACCTTCTCCCCAAGCAGTGATTGAACATGGAGCATTTGAAGATGTATACCCAAGAAATTCTATTACAGATGCTGGTTCTTCTTCGATTCAATTTTACATAAACGGATCGCAGACTGAATATTTAGATTTGAATGATACTTTGTTATATATTCAATTGAAAGTTGTTAATAATTTAGGTGAGAATTTAGGCGAATCAGAAGTAATTCCAAATAATTTCTTCTTCCAAACCCTTTTTAAAGATGTTGAATTAATTTTTAATTCAATCAAAGTTGAAGGATCAAATGATAGATTTGCCCACAAAGCATTAATTGAAACACTTATAAATTATGACGGAGATACTAAACGAACATCTTTAGGTGGAATGGGGTATACTAACAAAGATCTTACGAGAAAAACATGGATTGAAAAATCAAAATCCTTTTCTTTATGTTCCCCACTTCAATTTGATTTCTTTGATCAACCTAAATATTTACTACCAGGTGTTAGTGTTCAAATTAAATTAACAAGATCAAATCCAACGCTTAGTTTAACTTGTGCGAAAATTGAACCGAAAATTTTATTATTAGACGCAAAATTAATGGTTAGAAGAGTTCGTGTTGAACCATCGGTTTTGGCAGGACATCAAATTGGTCTGTCTACAAAAAATGCAATTTATCCTTTAAGAAGCAAAGAAGTTGTTGATTTCTCATTACCTATTTGTTCTTTATAAAAAGAGGAAGAACCAATAGGTAATGAGAAATCAACAACTTCTTTGCTTCTTAAAGGATAAATTGCATTTTTTGTAGACAGACCAATTTGATGTCCTGCCAAAACCGATGGTTCAACACGAACTCTTCTAACCATTAATTTTGCGTCTAATAATAAAATTTTCGGTTCAATTTTCGCACAAGTTAAACTAAGCGTTGGATTTGATCTTGTTAATTTAATTTGAACACTAACACCTGGTAGTAAATATTTAGGTTGATCAAAGAAATCAAATTGAAGTGGGGAACATAAAGAAAAGGATTTTGATTTTTCAATCCATGTTTTTCTCGTAAGATCTTTGTTAGTATACCCCATTCCACCTAAAGATGTTCGTTTAGTATCTCCGTCATAATTTATAAGTGTTTCAATTAATGCTTTGTGGGCAAATCTATCATTTGATCCTTCAACTTTGATTGAATTAAAAATTAATTCAACATCTTTAAAAAGGGTTTGGAAGAAGAAATTATTTGGAATTACTTCTGATTCGCCTAAATTCTCACCTAAATTATTAACAACTTCAATTGAATATATAACAAAGTATCATTCAAATCTAAATATTCAGTCTGCGATCCGTTTATGTAAAATTGAATCGAAGAAGAACCAGCATCTGTAATAGAATTTCTTGGGTATACATCTTCAAATGCTCCATGTTCAATCACTGCTTGGGGAGAAGGTCTATCAAAAAGACATAATTCTGATTTAGCACTAATCATTTTTCAAAGATGGTACCATATCCTTTCATTCTTTTGTTTATATGTTTCTTCATAATTTTTCGGCGTTTAAGTATTCCGCCTTTTTGTTCTTTATCATTTTTAAATACATCGGATACTTTATTAATTACTTCAGGTAAGTGTTGCATCACTGCTGGTAATGATTCTTTAATTTCAGAAATTGCATTTGATTTTAAAGCAGGCAAGATATTTGCATTGTTATTTATTACGTCATTAGCTGTTTTCATACCAAAATTTCCTATTCGTCTAAGAATTGGGAGTGCAAATCTACCTATTGTCTTCAACCAACCGGTTCCATATTGTTTACCAACAAAATATGGTAAATCACCACCCGATTGGTTACTACTATAAAAATGTATTATGTCAGGATTACTCATTTATTTACGAAAATGTAATGTCAAGTATGTTTTATCTTCTTTTCCAAATATATATTTTCCACTATCATCTCGTATATTGATTTCTATATTGTTTATATATGAAGACGATACAGGTAAGTACATTGGATTCTTTTCAATTATTTGTACTAAATCATCTTTTTTATGTTTTTCCACCCAAATACATTTCAAAAGAGGGACCAATGTATCACCAACAATAATCGGTTCGATAATATTTGTATAGATCATCAATTGTTGATTGCGTTGTAATACTTCAGGTTCTTTAAAACCAATAATAAGTTTGTCAGTATATGCTTCTTCTAATAATCCTAAACTATTAGCTAAAAATTTACTAAATTGAACTTTACTGACATCATCATCCATTACAATTTTAACAATTTTTCCTTTTTGAATATCAACAGATTTAAATGGACGAGGATAAAAGGTTGATAGTTGATCATTTATTTGTGAAAGATCTGTAATGATATTTTCTTCGAATGTATCAGTAAACTCGACATCGTAATAATATTGTATAGTTAATCGAATTGTATCAAACTTTATTTTTCGATTATTTGGAGGAATAGTGATTTGGTTCAAGGTTTGTTTAAAAGTTATTTCTTTTTCTGAAAATCCCAATTTTTGTGCTTCTTTAATACTATCGAATTCTACTTTAAAAGGAAAATATTTACAATTAATGTTCAATGTATTTCCATCAATATATATTAAATAAAATGGAGAGTCGTGACTGATTGTATATTCATTTTTTTCTTGGTTAAAGTAAAAGTATTCATAACTTGTATGTAATACACTTTTACTATATTTGACATTTGAATTACTGTAAAAAGGAAAATAATTATACACAAAGGTAAAGTCCATGAGAGCTACTTCCCATTCACCATCCAAGTAAATAGGATTTTGAAATTCGACATTAAATTTACCTGCTTCATTATTTGGATGAGTCTGAGGACAACTATTAGAAGGTAAATTCACATAAAAATCTTTTTTAATCATTTATTTTACGAAAATGTAATGTCAAGTGTGTTTTTGTATCTCTACTAAATTTTATTAATTTTCCACTATCATCTCGTATATTGATTTCAATGTTGTTTATAGAAGAATTAGAAATTGGTAGATACATTGGATTCTTCATTTCTAGTTGCACAATTTCTCCTTGTTCATATTTTTTTATCCAAATAGATTTCAATAACGGAACTCTTACATCTCCAACAGTCAATGGTTCGATAATATTTGAGTAAATAAACATTTGTTGATGATGATTAAATAATTTTGGAATTTTTGTTCCAATAATTTCTTTCTCTGTAAATGTTTGTTTCTTTAATCCCAACGTTTTTGTTAAATTTTTATCAAAGGTTATTGATGAAATGTTATCAGCAAGACTTATTTTAACCAATTCATTATTTTGTATTTTTAAATCTTTAAAGGGAGACGGATTAATTGTCATTAACTGACCATGTATTTCAGATAAAGTATTGATGTATAGTTCATCTTCGAAATAATGTTCAAATTTTGTTTTTTCAACAACACTTATAATTATACCAAATTGATCAATTGTTTTATCTTCTGTAAATTTTGGTAATTTAATTCGCAAATGATCACTATCACTAATAACCGATACTGATTTTAATCCAAATTTATTAGCATGTTCAAAATCTGGAAACGTTATTTTAAATGGAACATGTGGACAAACAACAACCAAATTCTCATATCTTTCAATGAACATGTCAACTTCAGGAGTATTTTTAGGATTTATTACTTCAAAGGTTCGATTTGAATTATTTATTCTAAAATATTTAATTTCTTCATCCATCTTTACTTTTTCATATTGTATCAATGAATTACTGTAATAAGGAAAAGTATTATACACAAAGGTAAAGTCCATGAGAGCTACTTCCCATTCACCATCCAAGTAAATAGGATTTTGAAATTCGACATTAAATTTACTAGCTTCATTATCAGGGAAAATAAGAGGACAACTATTAGAAGGTAAAATAATATAAAAATCTTTCATAATATTTATTTAATCAATTGATTTTCGGATATCCAAGATGGAGTTTCATATCCATGCCATTTAACATAGTATTGTTTATATTTACCATCTTTTTTGGTTTTTAAAATCTTTTGAATTCTAAATATTGTAGGAGCAGGAATTACTTGGAGTTCTTGTTCATAGAATTTACCAGTGATTGGTTTGTTTTCATGATCAACTATCACATACATGACAGGATTCTGTTTTGTATCGATTTTAAAAATTTGATATACTTCATCACTCCAATTATTATCAAAGTTTTTGATGAATGGTGAAGAATTGATTTTACTAATTCTTACATGATCACCAACCTTGTATTTTGGTTTATTGATTTTCTCTAACTTTGGTTGATTTTTAGTAAAATCAGCAGGTGTTTGTCCTTTTAATCCTCTGTGTGGTGAATGATTGTAACTGAAAATAATTTTTGGCAAAACATTTATCCAAGTTTTATTACCTTGATATACAAAATATTTTTTCAAACGTTCTCTTAAAGTTCGATTAAATCGTTCTACATGAGCAGCTTTGAACTGAGAAAATACCGAGTAGTGGTTTATTCCTTTGATAACCTCTTTAACTTTGCTGTTATAAAATTCTTTACCTAAATCATATATTTAAAAATTTAATAATTAAATTTAATTACCTAAATCCGTTTGTAAATTAATAGGTTTACCATCTGCAAACATTTCTTTTATCGCATCAGCCATTTCATTTGCAGATTTAGTTTTTGTAGGAACAGCACGAGCATATCTATTAAAAACATCTATACAAGTCAGAATATATTTGTACCCCTTGTTAATTTTTGAATAAGGTATCATTTCCATCAAATCCATTTGCCATACATCATTGTTTCCAATTGTTTTGTATGGTCTTGTTGGAAATCGTTTCAACATTGGTTTATTTAAACTATATGCTAATTGATTAGATAACCATTTCTGAGTTTCTTTCTTTGAATTATTCACTCGTTTTGTTAATTTTTCTACGCCACCAAAACCATCTGGATCTTTTGGGTTTGTCCATATTGTTTTTAACTTTTTCTCTATTGTTTTCACTTTTTTCACTTTTGTTTTCACTTTGATTTCACTTTTGTTTTCACTTTTTCCACTTTTGTGTTGGTTTTGTGATACGTTTCCTTCATTATTACAACAAGTTGTCAAAATATTAAAATCTACAATATTTTTATTTGGTAATGAACTCTTGATACCCATTAAGAACTTAATGATGAGATTGCACTAATTGCAGATAAGACTATAGGAATTAGTGCACCCAAGAACCCTCCTTTTTGTTTATATATTATCTTTCTCATTAGACGACGATTTTTTGTATCAACTAGAGATAAAAGTGATCTTTTATGTCTTTGCAATACTAATCTTTTAGCTTTAGTTATATTTACATTACCGCGGACAACATTTATAATAACTTCAAGTAAATCATCAATAACAAATGATGGAAAAGATTGTAAAATTGATATTCGTTTCGAATTTGGTGCCTTTATTAAAGCATTAAAATATGGTAAACTCCGTTCAAATTTCATTATTATTATTAATTTACACGACGGATTGTTTATAATTTGATCCACTTCTTGATTTGTTTCTTAGTTTTTGTACTTTTTGTACTTTTTGATCCGCTTTTTGTTTTCTTTGTACGTTTTGTTTTCTTGGTAATTTTCTTCGAAACACTTGGAAGATTTTTAACAACTACTTTTTTAAATGACATGATTAATTTTATTTAGTTTTTAGTTTTGTTTATAAATCGTAACACCGTTTATATTAAAAATATCAGTTCTAATACGCATATCATCTGGACATTGTTGTGTAAAATCAAAAAATAAATATCCATGAGGAATTTTTGTCGCATCTTGGAATGAATCAATCAAAAATTTTCTATTATTTGGATAAGCTTGTCTTGCAAGAAAATCTATTATTGTTTGATCTCTAGGATTTTTGAAAATAATTAAATATTGGACATTTAAATTACGTGTTCTATGACTTCCACCTTGATGAAAAAGATTTTGTGTAATGAAAATAACTGTAACTCCGCAATGTCTACTGATTTTTGTAAATAAATTATTAAAATCCTTTTCTTTATTTGCTTCCTGGTACAGATCATCGATAATAATAACATCACCTTGGCGTAATCTAGATGACCAATTTTATCAAATCCTTTAATTATTGTCATTTTTAATTTACAGAAACTGTTTTGAGTTAATCCATGTTCTTCATCTGCACCTCGATGCCAATATATTTTATTAAATTTAGATTTAAACATGTTTGATTGTAATAAATTACATACAAATAAAGTTTTTCCGCTTCCACTAGGTCCTACTATTTGATATACTGCGTCATTTCTTAATTCCATTTTTTAATTAAATTATTTTATTTAATTTGTTTATAATTACAATAATTACAATGATCAGCAACATTAATTATAGAGGAAGATGTGTAGTAAATGGAATGAAGTTCCCATCAGGAAAACCTCAACATGTCGTGGACAGAAGTGGAAAATATCCAATTTTATTCTTCAAGAGCGGGAAATGTAGGATAATGGGATGTAAGAAACCATTACAGGAAGGCGATCTCAATATCAAATTCAAGATTTACAAATCCAATCAATTACATTAACGTTAGATATGGGTACATGCGTTGATTTAAATGCATTGTCAAGGAAAACCGATAGTTACTACGAGCCTGAAATATTTCCAGCTTTACGTATTCTCAAGTATAACCCACTATGTGTAAATGTTTTTTCAAGTGGGAAAGTTGTTATATTAGGGATTAAAACATTTGATTATTTTAATCAAATTCAAGAAATTCAGAAATTCATTAAATCATTAACTATAAATATCACAACAAATGAAGAAATATTGGAATATTTATTAAGTTAATTAAATTAATTTAATTAATTGTGTTTAAATTAACTGAATATCTACAATAACAAAAATTCAAAAATGGATGACGATAAGCAAGCTTACATATTCCAGACTATATTAACAAAGATGGAAGAATTGTTCCCGAATATAAAGAACAGACTTTCGTATTGTGCTCCGGAACTATTAGCTTATAGAATCAAACAATTAACAGGGATCAATATAGAAGAACTTATACGAAGACATTTCGAATCTGTCCAAGAATCGAGATTTAAATGCATAGACGATTGTGAAGTATGTATGGATCCGATGAAATTACCATGTCCGTTTAGATGTAGATGCTGCCAAGAATATAAGATGAAAGAAGTTGTTCATATTTTACTAGCAGAATTAAGAAGAGCTTATTACAAGCAAATATTGGATGAATAAATTTTATATCTTTACATTTGTTAATTGTTTGTGTTTTATGTGTCTAGTTCATTTTTTATGTATTTGGTTGATATATTATTACTATTTTTATTATTCCATTAAAATTTTCATTTGACTTTGAAAAATATTTCATTGAAATTTTCCATCTAAAATTATCATTGAAATTATCTTAAAATTTTCCATCTAAAATTATCATTGAAAAATATTCCATAAAAATTTCCATTAAAAATTACTTAAAAAAATTATTCCATAAAAATTTTCATTAAAAATTAACTTAAAAAAATTATTCCATAAAAATTTTCATTAAAAAATTTCAATTCTCAAACACCTTCTATTATTTTGTTAATAAATTTTAAAATCTTACTTTAATTTACTTATTACATTACTTATTTAAAAATTATTACTTTAATTTACTTATTTAACTTTAATTTAAAATTTTGACCATTGATTACTTAATTTTTAAATTTGGACCTTAATTAACTTTAATTTAATTTTTTTTAGAACCTTAATTTAGTTATTTGTGCCCATTCATTACTTTAATTTAAAAATTTGAACCATAATTTACTTTAATTCAAAAATTTGGACCATTATTTACTTTAATTGAAAAATTTGAACCTTAATTTACTTTTATTTAATTTTTTGAACCATTATTTACTGTAATTTAATTTTTAGAACCATTATTTACTGTAATTTAATTTTTAGGACCATAATTTACTTTAATTCAAAAATTTGGACCATTATTTACTTTAATTGAAAAATTTGAACCTTAATTTACTTTTATTTAATTTTTTGAACCATTATTTACTGTAATTTAATTTTTAGAACCATTATTTACTGTAATTTAATTTTTTAGAACCATAATTTACTGTAATTTAATTTTTAGGACCATAATTTACTGTAATTTAATTTTTAGAACCATTATTTACTGTAATTTAATTTTTAGGACCATAATTTACTGTAATTTAATTTTTTAGAACCATAATTTACTGTAGTTTAATTTTTAGGACCATAATTTACTTTAATTGAAAAAATTTACCACGTTTTTTTAGTGTAGACCACCTTTTTCTCAGGACCAAGGAGACCCACCTCACTATAGTGTGAAAATTCCATGCTTTTTTATTGAAGACCGCCTTTTTCTATTGAAAATATCCTGAGACCTTAAATTACCATGCTTTTTTACTGGTAGTCGGATTTTTGTATAGAAAAAATTTTATTTGTATTGAAAATCCCAGGACCATCGAGACCCCCTCACTATAGTGTGAAAATTCCATGCTTTTTTATTGAAGACCGCCTTTTTCTATTGAAAAAATTTTATTTGTATTGAAAATCCCAGGACCAAGGAGACCCACCTCACTATAGTGTGATAAAAAAAAATTTGGACCAAAAATCCCTGAAAGCAAGAAATTTGAGTTGCCGCAATTGCGTAATCAAAAGTTGCCGCAAAAAAAAATCGTGCCGCAAAAAAAATCGTGCCGCAGACCCCCCCCCCCCGGGGGGGGGTAATTGCGGCAGCGGGCTACTATCTACCTACTCCTGTCGTTCTTTGTTTGGTTACATTTAATGTAAATTCGACTTCTGCTAGTATCTCTGCCCAATCCGTCTTCCTTCTTTCTCGTAAAGTAGCATTTATCAGCTTTCATATTGTCATGAATTGCCTTTCTATCTGTCCATTTGTTTGGTGATGGTATGGACTCGAAAAACCTAACATAATATCAAGTTTCTTTGTGAATTCTCTCATCATTCCTGATTCAAACGCCTTCCCACAATCAACTCTTATCTTCTCTGGGCACCCAAATCATAAAATCCATTTTTCTAAAATCGTTTTCTTTATTTTTTCCTCGTCTTGTCTTGATATAACTGTCAAGACTTGATACTTACTATACTGGTCTATTATACCCAATATAAACTTCTTACGTCCTTTTGTTTCTTGCATTGGTCCACATATATCCACGAATATGATTTCGAACATTTCAGTTGATTCTAGTTTTTACTGGTTCCTTCGTTGTAATTGTTATGGCCTTGGGTTTTTGACAATTAATTTATTGGTGTTCTTTCTCTTATTTCTCTAACGTTTTTTTGAGATTGTTGATGTTTTAATTAGTTTATTTCTTTATATTTGCATTTATTTTTGTTTTCTGTTCTTATTTTTATTATTTTATTATTTTTACCATATTTTTGATTTTTGTTGTATGTTTTGGTTAATCCTTTCCTTTTTTATTTTATATTGTTAATTAGATTATTGTTTGTTTTTAGCCCAACAGATCTCTCTGTCTGTCCACTTTATTTATCAGAATTGTTTCCTTTATCTCCTCTGTGCTTTTTATCTTCCACAATATTACTTCTTTCTCAACTTCTTTATTCTCAGCACGTACTATCAACATCTTTGCAGTTATTTTCTCTTTGGTGAATTCTTTATTCTCAAAAAACCTGTCGACAAGGTTCTCCACTTTTTCAAAATATGTTTCAATCTCTTCGCCTCTTCTTTTATAATTTAATAAACTTTCCATATCCTTTATTACGTCTCTTTCGTAATCAAATACCATTCGTAACCTGGCTTGAAATCCTTCTGCTTTTTTAACTGTCTTTGCATATTTCTCCAGTAGATCCTCGTTGATCATGCATGCAGTCAATCTTTCCTGTTCTTTTTTATTGATGCTTTTAGAATCAAAATAAATCTCGCATTTTCTAAAGAATTTTTCCAAGTCATCAACTTGACAGAACACCTTTAGTAACAATCTTTCGGTAATTTGCGTCGGTGTTTACCGCTGCCACCATATTAGGATTCTCATCCGTTAGAACATTTTATCATTAATAAGTAATATTGTGGAAGATAAAAAGCACAGAGGAGATAAAAGAAACAATTATGATATGTTTTTAAATCACTAAATAATTCCACAAATTTTATTTAATAAATTATACACTCAAAAACTTGTCTCTTCTTATTTTTGTTATTTAAACTAATTTCAGTTTTTCTTTTAAAATATTTTTCGAAAAAATAATTTTTAAAAATGATAAATTTCAGTCTTTTTTTTAAATATTTTTCAATAAAAATATTTTTTAAATTCAACAAAATTTCTAATTAATCCTTAAGAATCTTTCAACTTCCTCATGCACATGAAGTTAAAAATTGTAAACATGATTTAATTTTAGCAATTATGATGAAAAACCTTGCATGACACTTCCAATTATTACCGAAATCATTCTTGTAATCAAGGAATCTAGATTTCGTCATTCACAAGGTTAAAAACAATAATAAATACCAACATTTTAAACTGAAAGTGGAAAAAATAGGGAAAATAAAAATTCAAAAATTGAAGGAAAGAATACAGAAGAAACAGTAAAAAGGGCAAGTGATTTACCATCAAAGAAGTGGAAGAAAGAAAGTCCAAAAACTTAAGAAAAATATATTTTGATGTCAAAATTTTTTTAACAATCAAATATTTTGTTAGGTTTAAAAAGATAGGTGCAGAATCAACAGCAATTACCTGAGATGATTCAACCGATAATCGGACACTCAGAACGATACATTGAGTACCCGCCTCAAGATCAATATCAAACTCAGATTTTGTGGAGTCATAACTGAGTTAAATCAAGGGTATGAATACCTGAACATTCATAAAACGCAATTAAAAAGAAAAACACTCAATTTGAAAAAGTCCAAACAATAACTCACTCTCAAAAATAGTAATCGAAAATAAAGAAAAAATAAAAATTCAACGATTTCCTTATTCAAAAATAAAATAAATAAATAATTAAATAAATTTAAGTAAAATTATTCAATTAACATTTAAAAAATTTAAATCAACAATAATAATTAAACAAAATATAAAAAAAGTTTGTAAAGTCATCTAGGTGATTTACTTACGAAGTTTCATTGTAAATTATAATATACTCAATATTCAAAATTAGAAATTAATAGAGTGAACAGAAACAGAACACAGCCGTATATATTCATAAGGAAGAATTGAATTATGAAATATGAAAATCCTCTAATAATACAAACAGATTGTAGTAAAACTTCTGAATTTCTAAAAATTAGAATTAACAGGAAATGATAAAATCCTTTTCTAAGCTTCTGGTCAGAAAAAGATTTTCGTATAATTACAGCATTTTTTGTTTAGAAACGATCTTTTTTTGCTTTTCTTGTTTTATTTATATTTTATGTTTTGATTGTTTGTTATTTTTATTTTATTTTATTTCAATTCTTACTGTTCCTAATATTTATAATTCTTAGCTTATTTTTTTGTATTTTTCGGCCGTTTCTGATGTTTTATTATCACGCTTGACAAACAACCGTAGATGTTCTTAGCCTTGGCTCGACTTAGGCAAGATCATCAATATAGGTCAAAAATACATAAAATTAGTGAATTAAAATAAATTTAGAATAAATATTAGAGAAAAATTAATTTCCATGGAAATTAAATTTATTTAATTCTATTATATTAACCTCAAATTAAATTGAGAAATTTTGTTTATTATCTCAATTTTCTATTTAATTTATATTGAATCTCCGAATTTGTTTATTTAATTGAAATATTATAATTTAAAAACTACTATTTTAAATGCTTACTTTATATAATGGCAGAGGTGAAGAAACTTCAATAGAATCTAGTAGAGTTGATAATGTTGTAGTTGTTAAACGAAAACTTGGAGAAATCATATATGCTAAAGGAGTTATGATAGAATTATATGATGGAGATGATAAGCTAAATGATAATTTTTACATCCCAAATGGAAAATCAAAATTGAAATATATCATAAAAGAAGATTCTAAGTAATTTTCTAAAATTTTCTAATTTAAATAATTATATTTATGCTTTTGACATTTTAATGAATAAGACGAATTAATTCAGTGATATAATTCTCAAAGTCGCACCAAATTATCTTTCCATTCCTCAATTGCTACAAGTTGACCGAGATGAAAACCTTCATAATTTTAAAGAGAAATTGCAAGATATATTTACAATCGATAGGCCTATTGCAATATTTATGGATAATATTCAGTTGGATGACTTGAAAACAATTGAAGAAAATAAATTATTTGACGAGTCGGAAATAACAATTTGTATTGGGTAAAATTTTTAAATGCTTCATTTGGTTATAATTAACGGTAAATCTACAGAGATGACCGCTGTTTGACTTTAACAGTAATAGATATTGCTCTTAGACAAGAAACAATTGAGATTTCATGCTTCATCAATGATACTATTTCTGAAGTAAAAGCCAAAATCTGTGAGAAAATTAAAATGAAATTGAACAACGGAATCGCGTTGTTTACCAATAACGATTACTTGAAAAACGAAACACGCTTGATTGATTATTCGATGACTAATGGCACATTAATTTTCTATGTTGATTTGTTCAAGTAATTTTCATTTTCAATGCCCATCAAAACATTTTTTGTTGTACAATTCATTTTACTATGTCTTGCTTTTACAATAGCTTACAGATTTGGATAGGATTTAGATCGAGTGAGTTCCTTGACCTGAAATCGTTTTGTCCTTGAAATATTTAATTATGACTCTCAACACTTTTTCTGACAAAACGAGATCTCTGTCCATGTACCAAAGAATGGCTTACATCAAAGAATAACATTTTCCTCCAATCTTCAACAGTCTAGCGCACAACCTTCGATAAAACTTTTTCGAACGCTGGAGTTGTAAATTATAACAACAGGTCTTGCTGAAGTTCTTGGCTTGTTTGTCTAGGATTCAATTTACTTTCCCTTATTATTTCATCTCTTCTTGTTGTCTTCCTCATCCTTCCACATTTCCACTTTCTATTCGCCTCATTCGTCCCAGTGTTCTTTTTTTGTTTTAAAATCTTTACAGCTCCTAAACTCATTTTTCTTTGAGTCATCAATGTGTGTTCACTTATTTTAACAATATTTTTTCTCCCCTGGGAGAAATATCCATCTTCTAAACTAAGAAAAAAACAAATATTAGAACACTACTTACTAAATGTCAACCGTGAAACCAAACGACTGCTAATTTTAATCTTCGACCAAAAAATCATGAAAGCAAAATAAATAATTATAAATTAATTTAAAAAATGAATAAATAAAAATTTATTAACTTAAATAAAAAATTGAACACTAAAATTTTTTTCCGGGAGAGTTGGAACATCTTAAAATTTCCAAATCAAATATCCCAAGCCGACCAGGAAGATGTTACCTTCTGTACCGTGAGTTTGGATATTTGACTTGAAAAAAAATCTTCCAGTGGAGATGAGGTATTTAATATAATTTTTTGTTTAAATGAAGTGAAATAATTTTTAATTTAATTTTTTGTTTAAATTAATAAATTTTTATTTATTTTGCTGTTGAAATTAATATATTAATTTTGATTTTGATTTCATAATTTTTTGGTCGAATGTCAATGTGACGATTACAATGAGGGGTTATTTTTAGACTCAGTCTTTTTCTAACTAGATTTAAGTCTTGTTTAAAAAGCCTGAATATTTTCCTCTATAAAAAATAAATTTGTAAATTATTCCTTATTTCCACTTTAATTCATGTGAACCGCTTCACAGATGCAACTTTCGACATACTGTAAATTTGCTTATGCTTTCTTCAATTCAATCATTAAGCTCGTGAAACTTCTTCTAAATCAAATTAGAAGAACCTAAGGAATCTCATCTGTAACTAGTTTATGTCTTGTACACTTACTTTTTATTTAATCTTTAGTAGTAGGTATATGTGAGACCCTTATGTCACCATTAGTTACCACGCACTGGTTAGCAACAGAGCCCCCCTTTAAGGTCAAGTTGTGATTATTAATTTTCACGATTATTGATTTTCAAATTTATTGATTTTTAAATTTTTTATTATTGATTTTAATTTGATTTAAATATGTAATTATTGATTAAAAAGTGCAGCTATTGATTTTAAAGTGAAATTTTATCTCGCTATAGCGTGAGGGTTTAAGATTTTCAAAATATTATTTCGACTAAAATATAGAGGATGACGTCACATATATCTTTACTGACCACAACATTTGTTTAACCCTGCGAATATATTCGATTTTAATATCTGGTTATTGAAACCTTAATTTACGCACTTTGGTTTATCATTGGCCATTTCAACCATCAAATTCTGTTTGATATCCTTTTATCAGTTCGATATTTTTCGTGATCATTGTAAAAGTATTACTGAAGTAGAGAAAATCAAGTGGAGATTACACAGAAGAGAAATAACGATCGAAAGTTGCCGCAAGGAACATTTGCAAAAACATGCTATGGAATCATTCCATCAACTGAAAAGGAAGTTTTATTGAAAAAATATCTTTTCAAAGACAAAAATATACGCAATTTCAAACTGTTACAGAATGAAATTATTGCTCTACTGAAATTGAAAAATGAACCAAGATTCGTTCAACTGGTATCAATGTATGAAGAAGCTCCATTCTTTTGCATTGCGTTAGAAAGGATGCAAGTAATCATTTTGCGACACAGGAAATAATGCTATTAATTGATCTATGTTGACACAGGGTTCGGTTAAGGACTCTATTCCAATATCCGATGAATCGCTTATCATCAAATATTCCATTCAAATATTGGAATGTCTTATTCATTTACATGGACTTGGCATCATGTACAGGAATTTGAAATGTGAGAAAATCCCTTGCAAAATGTACAATATATAGATCGATTTATCCCAGGTTCCAGTGTTCTTTTGGATAAAGATGATAATGTGAAATTATGCAATTTTCATATGTCGAAATATTTGACGGATCGTGATGAAAAAACGCTTTTAGGTGGAATTGTGGCTTCGCAACCGATTTATTATAATTGGGCAGCAGTAGAAATGATAGCTGGAGAGAATTACAATTTCAAGGTGGATAGTTGGTCGCTTGGTGCCACGTTAATTGAAATGATTACTGGTAATATTCATTTATTCATTCCCACCCCCTCCCTGAATTTTTGACTTTATATCTATTGATTACTAATTTATATTTTATTGAATTTAAATATTTTTGCAATAATATATAGATCAATAAATTAATTCTTGAATAAATAGTTAAACATACATGGCAATGATTTAATTATAAGATAACGCCAATCAAACATTCTTTTCACGATATATTTCGACAGTTTTCCTGTCATCATCAGGTGGGATATAATAACTCATTAAATTAAGGATTTTAAATTTTTTTAATTTAAATTTAAATTTATTAATTATATATAAAAAATAAAATAAAAAAATAAATAATTTATTAATTATATATAAAAAATAAAATAAAAAAATAAATAATTTATTAGTTATATATAAAAAATATAAAATAAAAAAATAAATAATTTATTAGTTATATATAAAAAATATAAAATAAAAAAAATTTTATATATAATAAATAAATTTGTTTAAAATCCTTAATTTAATGATTTATTATATACCACCTGATGATGACAGGAGAACTGTCGAAATATATCGTGAAAAGAATGCTTGATTGGCGTTATCTTATATAAATTGATTAGTTAATTAATATATTAAATAGAGTGCCACTACGTGTATCGTAACAACCGATGGTATTTAATATCGTAATTTAATTGAGTAAGAACTTTAAATTTATCATTAACCCAATAATAACCCAACATAACTAACAATAGCTTTTATCCATTAACCCTTTCAACTGTGGAATTTTTTTGTATGACATACCTGTAAATCAAGCGTACATTTTTGTAATTTCAAGGTAAAAATGGTAGACTTAAGACAAAATTAATTTAAAATAAAATAAAAAAGTTAATATTCCAATGTGTATTCAAAACACTAGATACAAGAGAATTGTTAGATTTTTACAAGTTTAAAAATAAATTTGTGGAATTTTTGTTTTAATAATGCGGAACTTTTTTTCTGACCAGAAACTTAGAAACGGATTTTATCATTTCTTATTAACTCTTTAGTAGGCCGAAATTAGGATTATGACCCACGGGATATTTGGCTTGAAATATAAGAAACCAGATATATTTTTTAAGGGGGATGAAGGGGATTTAAATTACAAAAAAAATTTTTAATTTAATTTTCAATTTATTTTTAATTTTTATTGATATTGTATTTATTTAATCAGTAAATATATCAAAAACGTCGATATATTTACTGATTCATAGTCATGAATTTTAATAAATACTATGTCAAAAGAAAAGAAATGAATGTTGAGAAATTTGAAAAAAAAGTTCTTATAATTTTAATTTTTTTAAAATATTTTTTTCTCACTGAAAAGCATAAAAATTAATAAGTTTTGCATATAGGTTTGCATATAGGTTTTTATATAAGTAAGATAATATAGGAAAGCATTTTATTAGCCGATTCATGAACAAAAGTAACAATAATGATAACGTTAAAATTACGAATTTAATTAAACATAGAATTGAAAATAATCCAACAATCTCTTATCTGAATTTAAATGTGCATAACAATTATGATTAACAGATGAAAAGCTAGTAAGTAAGTCATATTAGCAATAAGTTACACCTAAATCCAGAATATAAAAGTTTCTATAATCTAAAAAAATCGATAAAATTATACTATAGCAACACACAAACTTACCTGTGTGCAAAAATTTAATGTTCCGAATGTTAAAAGTTTTATTATAGGAATTGAGAAAGTGACAGAAAAATAATTTTACATACAAACACAGCACATATAATATAAAATACACGCAAATTTAATATAGCTTTTTTTATTCCGAAAGTAGAAAGTAATTAACATACTGTTAACATATCATTAATTTAAAATTATTAAAATTCATGGCTGAAAAAAATTTGGATTTTGAATCTGACAACTCAACTTTGAGTTTTCGAGAAAAGGACGACAAAACATCGTAAGATCTATTTATAAAATATTTTTGAAGTTAATATTTCTTTAGTTTTTCAGATATTTCTTTGGAAACACTTCCATTTTGCGAAGGTGAAGATCTGATAATCTAAGAATTTTTTTATTTAATTACTAATAATTAAAATATTTTACAGCATATCAGATATTTCTAGCCAAACGCCTTTGTGTGAAGATATTCAACAAGTTCCATCGACATCTTTAGAATTGAAGAAGAAAATTAGAAAATCGTAAATTTTAATAACTTATTTTAAAAAAATAATATTTTCATAGAATTTCAGAAAATGACAATGCTTATGAAAATGGAGAAAATTATAAAGATTTTGGAAAATTACTCGGAATCTACAAAAAATCGATTGGAACCATAATTTATAGATACAATGTGGGGAAGTTTCAAAAGGCAAAAAAGTGGCCGAAAACAAATTATATCAGAGGATCAAGGAGACAATTTATTGAATTTCGTGGAATCCAATTTTTATGCATCTTTAGAAGAAATGCGTATTTTCCTGTTGCAACAAAATTGCATGATCTCTAAAACTACTATTTTCCGTTTTCTAAAAAATCAATTAATATCTGTGTAAAAGGTAAGATCATGTGTCGCAGAACGAAAGTCTTATCGTGTTCTTGATATCAGAATGAACTATGTTACTCGATACCTCGAGGAAGTTTGGCGAGACAAAAACCTAATCTACATTGATGAGTGTGGATCACTCAAACATTCGGAAGAAAGAAAAAAGGAGAAAGAATATACTCTGTAGTTTCAAATAACAAAGGACAAAACATGTCACTTTTAGCAATAGGTGTCAAAGGTGCAATTCATCACCAATTAATTGTAGGATCCTACAAAAAGGATACCTACTAACATTTTATTAATGAATTAAATTCAAAATTGAATGCGATAGGATACCGTCTCATTCATGACAATGCGTGGAGCATTATCTCCAAATAATATTGAAAACCTGCCACCATATAGCCCATTCCTCAAACCAATAGAAAGTGTGTTTAGCAAAATTAAATGCAGCATAAGAAAAACAATATCAAGGACAAATGGATTTAGCTTTATGTCCTTTCCAAGCAGATTTGACATCGTCAAAGATGCTATTGAAAATGAGCTGGATAAAGAAGATTACAAAAACTTAAAAAACTATTTTATCCATATTCGCCACTTTTTTCCTAAATGTCTTAAAAAAATAAATGTGTTTGGTGATTATTTTATTTCTTTTTAGTTAAAAATATATCTAACTTACATTTTATTGAAATAATTTCAAATTTATAACATGTCATAAAATATCTAAAAAAACACCTGAAATTTAATTATCAATATTTTATATTATAAATGCTGATTACAAGTAATATTTAAGAGTTTGAATAATGATCTCATAATTATATAAAATCAAAATTCAAGTCTTAAAATATACTTATATTTAAAAAACTTACTTCTAAAACCATAAATAAAATTGCATTGAAAATGATAAATGGCGAGTCATCGATTGATGAACACACCAACAAAAAGCCCTGAAAATTAATTAAAATAATTTATAATTATACTGTTGATTAAAAAGAATATGATCTCATATCTCATATGGATCAGAATTCAAGTCTTAAAATTTACTTTAAATAAAAAAAATACTTGAAAGCCATTTGTAAATGGCTAAAATAAATTTCCAAAATATATAAATGAGACATGATAAATTGACAAAGATGATTTACAATTACAACCAATTACAATTGGTAAATAAATTGGTGAGTGAATTTACACGCCAACCATCACTATAGAGAACGTATCTCATTGGTGTTTTGTGTAGAGACTTTTAACATCTGGAATTAGATGTACACCAAACACCACTGAGATACATTCTCTATAGTAGTGGTAGGCGTGTAGAACAATTTCTCTCACCAATTTACTGTATTAATCATCTTCATCAATTTACTGAATTGCTTACAATAATGAATGTTTTTGGGAAATTTATTTTAGCCATTTTAGAAATGGCTTTCAGGTAAGATATTTAGTTTTAAGTAAATTTTAAGTCTTGAATTTTGATCCATATAGATATGAGATCATTATTCAAGTTCTTAAATTTTACTTTTAGTCAACATTATAATTATAAATTATTTTTAAATAATTTTCAGGGATTTTTGATATTTTGGGAGTCAGATATGTTTTTAATTATAATTAAATAAGTGAATTACCAAAAATATGTATTTTTCTAAAACATTTTGGGAAAAATCGTCGAATAATAAAAATAAAATAATTTTTGTAATTTTGCTTTCTGAGCTCAATATGAGGAGTTTCTTTCAGGAAAGCAAATCTGGATTGAAAAGACATTAAACCAAATTCATCTGCTCTTGAAAATTTCATTAAAAATATATTTTTAAAAATTTTCAGCGGTGCATTTCGATGAAACAAGTTTGTATGTGTTTTTTAGTATGTGTTGTGTTTGTGCGCATTTTTTAATTTTTCTTCTAATTTTCAGATTTCTATAGTATAAGATGTATCTGACTGCACTCTAAATGAGAACATCAACATGAAATCAAAGCAAGTATGCATGTTTCTATAATGTAAGATTATTGATTTTTTTGTTATATTATAGAAACGGTTCTCAGTGGCGTTTGGTGTAGTAAGTTGAATTAGTTATGTAAGTTAGTTAGTTTTCTACAGTCAGCACATGCAATAAAGTTAATACAACAGTATCAGCGCAGCTTTGTCATTTTTCTTGTGTTCGGTTGCCACCTATTTTTTGCATTCATATATTTTCGTGAATTAACTTCTATTCGTTTTTCTGAATCCTTTGTAAATTTCAACAAGTAAAATTGTCCAGATTCTTGTTTTGAGAATTTCCATCTATTTTTCTAAGTATTATGAAAACCTCACTATTTTAATTAGCGTGAAAGTCACAAATCACATGTCAAATTTTTGATTTCGATGGAAATTTTATTCAGGTGAAAAACCATATCATGGCTTAGATGCTCCGGTAGTGAAATCGACAATATTAAGTAAGAAAACCATTGAATATGAACATCCTGAAGATATATCGAAAAGAATCGAAGATATTATCGCATTATGTTTAAAACCAAAGGATACCCGACCATCTGCTGCTGAGTTGCTAGAAAAGTTCAAAATAATGTAATTTGTTTTATCAACGACCACATTTGGCATTTTTATTAGTTGATTCCTTCATCATTTTAATGGATGATTAATATTTTTTATGCTTCTAATGTCAATTATTTTTTAATGATTCAAAAATTTTTTATAATTAATTTATTTTGTTTAAATGAATACAATTGAATTTACAAGAAATATTTTTCAACAAATAAATATAAATCAATAAATTGAATCGTAATAACAATTCTAAAAATATGATGAAATTTTATAACTAAATTTTATTTTTAATTTATTTTTATTAAGCATCAAATTTACCGAGATACCTACATTATTTTATAATGCTCATATGCTATAACTTTATTTCTCAGCGCCTAAATTTTTTTGCTATTATAACATAATGAAGAAATGTATCAAATAAAAGATTTACCCATATAAAAAATACCAAATAAGATATTTAAATAATTCACAAATTTCTCCCTCTTCAAAAACAAATTGAATCTTATTGATCACAAAATAAAAATAAATATTGTATTATTTGTTGAAGTTATCGGACCTCTTCCATTGGGTTTCGTCGAGCTGAAAAAAAATTCCAAATAACTTAAAAATTGAAATGAAGGAAAAGGTTTTGTGTTTAAATGAAAATCAAGATTATATGCTATAATAATGTTTTTTGCGATTATTTTGCGGCACAAGTTAGCAGTCTGAGGTAATAATGCTTCTAATACAAAATGCAATTCAAGATATTAAAACTGTTGAGCAGAAGGTTATTTCAACCTGAGGTAAACTTGTATTTTCCAATGCAATAAGTATAGCACGAATATGACAGAAATATGCACAATACATACAATACAAATTTGAATTTATGGCGATGAGTAAAATAGGAATTAGGAATAAAAATTTTATCAAAATAGTAAAAAAAATTAAAGATTAGAAAAATAGTTTAAATAATCGACAATTCAAAAATCGCGAAACCCGTTGAGGAGTCGCAATTAATAAAAGTAAAATAGAAAATGATTGTAATACAATAAATCCTAAACAAAAATTAAGCTATATATATGAACACATTTTGGTCAGAATTTAATGGATTTTATGTTAAACTTGTTTGAGAAACTTTAAAATGACTTTTGTATTTTAGCATGTATAATAGCGTTTAATTTAAGTCGAATAGCATTATAACAAACAACATAATATTAACGAAATTCGATAGGTCGTAAATGTTGAAATCGTAGGCAAAATGAAAAAGGAGAGCATAATTACTATAATGCTTCGAATTTTACTAGTATATAATTATTGAGTTCTGATTTATATCAGGTATTTGGATCCTGAAGAGGCTAATTGGTTGAGGTTCTAGGGTGGAAGGATAAAGGTGGTCATACCAAATGCAGGTATGACAATTTTCTCCGACCAACTATGTACCCATGCAACCTTCTATGTTATTACTGTACATAGAGGCTGAATGTGAATGGACACTCTACTCAAAAAAGAATAAAAAAGCTAGATTGGGATTTGCAAAAAAATTTATCATGATGCCTAAAAATTGTTGGAAAAAGATTATATGGTCTGATGAGTCAAAAATAAACTTGTTTAATAGTGATGGGATTACATATGTATGGCGTAGTGCTGATGAAAGATTAAAAAATAAATATACTCTAAAAACTGTCAAACACAATGGTGGGAGTATTATGGTTTGGGGCTGTATAAGAGAAAATGGAATCGGAAATTTATGTAAAATTGAAGGAAAATGGATTCACTAAAATATCTTCAAATTTTACAGGAAAAATTACTACCTGTCGAGAGATTGAACCTTAGTGATTTTGTTTTCCAACAAGACAATGATCCGAAACATACAAGTAAGATTACAACAAAGTTTTTTGCAGAAAATAGAATTACGAAGATCATCGTTTTATTGTGACATCGAAGCAAACATTCCAAAGTCATCTTTTTCAAAACTCTTTTTAGCTCTGACCAAATTGATTTTGTCCACTCGATTGTTTTTGCTGACAAAGCTTCTTTGATGATTTTTGCATAAACAATATTGTTTCTGTATCTTAATCGATCTAGCTATCCATTGCTGCAAGTAAAGTTTTTATGACCCAATTGTTCTTCAGACTTTTCTGCCCGAATCTTTAAAATTGGAACATTAATTGGGTATTCAGCATCTCCCTGCACTTAAAACCATAAAAATAATGCACGATAAACATCACCTTTTTCACAAGTTTTAATTTTTTTGCAGTTTGAAGCGTTAGTTTCCAATGCAGATAATATTGTGTCTTTATTTCTTCAAAATGTTGAAACTGTTGATTTTGAATGATTGTATTTTTTAAAAACCTGTGAATTTTTATATCCACTTTCCAATTCATGAATAATTTCTACTTTTTCTTGAATTGAGAGGATCTTTTAATATTGTTTTAACAGAAGTTGATTTGAGAATATGATAAAATGGTATAATTGTTTAAAATTTTAATTTAATCCTAAGATTAAATTGTTGAGATTGAATAAAAAATATATTTTTTGTGTTTAACAATAAAATTGATATATTATTTGATATTTTAATTTGAACTTTTAAATCTAAAATTAAAAAATCTTAATTTAGAATATTTTTTTAAATAAAAAAAATATGTTTGTTGTAACCGGTTTTGGTTCGTTGTACGCAGGAAAATCCTATGTTAAAATATCTCGAACCAAACCAAGATTTTTTTTATTCGCTATAAGAAGGAGTTCGTAATAACCAAGTTCGACTGTATTAAAATACCTAAACCACCGTAGAATATTCTGGAAAACGCTTATATTCATCATTGCGGCAAATTTAATTAAAAATAATTAAAATATAAAATTTAGAAAATAAAATTAATCATAATTTATAAAAAAATCGCCATCAAAATTGATAAAAATTAGAATTCAGTTAGATAGAATTAGACTAATTCAAATTCGAATCAGTGCACGCATACATTCGCAAACCAAAATTAGGTTATATATACCGATGCATTTCACTGAAATGATTTCAGTCATAAAACACATGATTTCATGCCAACACTTTTGTCAGAAAATTAACTTTTATTCATCTGTGTCATTTCATAATTTGTTACTTATTATGGTATTATGAGAATATAGGATTCTGCATAATCGTCGTTTTGGGTTTCAATTTCTTTTTGAACAAGCGAGATTGTTTTCAACACTACATTGCTTATTTTTCGGGCCCACAACCAACTACACATACAAGTTAATAAAACAAATCTCAACCAGGAGTGATGGTTGTACTGCACCATGTAGACGGAGTAGTTTGACCAATCTGTTTATCAGGAACTTCTTGGTGACTTNGTAGTGCTGATGAAAGATTAAAAAATAAATATACTCTAAAAACTGTCAAACACAATGGTGGGAGTATTATGGTTTGGGGCTGTATAAGAGAAAATGGAATCGGAAATTTATGTAAAATTGAAGGAAAATGGATTCACTAAAATATCTTCAAATTTTACAGGAAAAATTACTACCTGTCGAGAGATTGAACCTTAGTGATTTTGTTTTCCAACAAGACAATGATCCGAAACATACAAGTAAGATTACAACAAAGTTTTTTGCAGAAAATAGAATTACGAAGATCATCGTTTTATTGTGACATCGAAGCAAACATTCCAAAGTCATCTTTTTCAAAACTCTTTTTAGCTCTGACCAAATTGATTTTGTCCACTCGATTGTTTTTGCTGACAAAGCTTCTTTGATGATTTTTGCATAAACAATATTGTTTCTGTATCTTAATCGATCTAGCTATCCATTGCTGCAAGTAAAGTTTTTATGACCCAATTGTTCTTCAGACTTTTCTGCCCGAATCTTTAAAATTGGAACATTAATTGGGTATTCAGCATCTCCCTGCACTTAAAACCATAAAAATAATGCACGATAAACATCACCTTTTTCACAAGTTTTAATTTTTTTGCAGTTTGAAGCGTTAGTTTCCAATGCAGATAATATTGTGTCTTTATTTCTTCAAAATGTTGAAACTGTTGATTTTGAATGATTGTATTTTTTAAAAACCTGTGAATTTTTATATCCACTTTCCAATTCATGAATAATTTCTACTTTTTCTTGAATTGAGAGGATCTTTTAATATTGTTTTAACAGAAGTTGATTTGAGAATATGATAAAATGGTATAATTGTTTAAAATTTTAATTTAATCCTAAGATTAAATTGTTGAGATTGAATAAAAAATATATTTTTTGTGTTTAACAATAAAATTGATATATTATTTGATATTTTAATTTGAACTTTTAAATCTAAAATTAAAAAATCTTAATTTAGAATATTTTTTTAAATAAAAAAAATATGTTTGTTGTAACCGGTTTTGGTTCGTTGTACGCAGGAAAATCCTATGTTAAAATATCTCGAACCAAACCAAGATTTTTTTTATTCGCTATAAGAAGGAGTTCGTAATAACCAAGTTCGACTGTATTAAAATACCTAAACCACCGTAGAATATTCTGGAAAACGCTTATATTCATCATTGCGGCAAATTTAATTAAAAATAATTAAAATATAAAATTTAGAAAATAAAATTAATCATAATTTATAAAAAAATCGCCATCAAAATTGATAAAAATTAGAATTCAGTTAGATAGAATTAGACTAATTCAAATTCGAATCAGTGCACGCATACATTCGCAAACCAAAATTAGGTTATATATACCGATGCATTTCACTGAAATGATTTCAGTCATAAAACACATGATTTCATGCCAACACTTTTGTCAGAAAATTAACTTTTATTCATCTGTGTCATTTCATAATTTGTTACTTATTATGGTATTATGAGAATATAGGATTCTGCATAATCGTCGTTTTGGGTTTCAATTTCTTTTTGAACAAGCGAGATTGTTTTCAACACTACATTGCTTATTTTTCGGGCCCACAACCAACTACACATACAAGTTAATAAAACAAATCTCAACCAGGAGTGATGGTTGTACTGCACCATGTAGACGGAGTAGTTTGACCAATCTGTTTATCAGGAACTTCTTGGTGACTTATGTGGACATCGATCAGCATCAACATTGTCTACATATGGTGTCAATGTTAAAAATTGAATAAACCGAGGCTGCCGCAAACTTGTAGTTTGTGCGTAACTCCAAGGTATCGACATTACACTAAGAGTTCACCATATCCGAGTCTAGTGGACTGGTGTGATGGACAATTTTATTAACTAATGTAAAATACTCATAAGTGCATAATGACCACATACCCAAATCACATTTAAATACAAAAATTATAAGACACTAAATTAATGTGCAGAATGCAGTGAAAAAGTTTGTGTTGAATGTTTTTAATTAAGTTTTTGTATTATGTAAATAATAGTTATGTTAAATAATTACAAAAAAACAACAATAACCAATGAAAATGTTGGTGGTTTTGGATTCCCATTTCTTGTATACTCAACAGACTCTGAATTCTTCCATTCATTTATTTCAATGTTTTAATATGGTGATATTATTTAAATAGTATCACTAAATATAAATGAATTTAGTTATGGTGTAGTATTAATGATACTATTAGGTGTAGTGATACTATTTGGTAATATACGTTATTTAAAATTTAAAAATTTATAGATTTCAATATTTGTTTATAAATTATTTATTAATTATATTATCTATATACACGGCAGTTGATTTCAGTCGTTCAAAGCGATCCATGACATTTGAGACTTCTTCAAATTCGCTCATTCCCCTTGTAATTTCCTGTATGTTTTCAATGCACTCAATGAAATTCGCCGTTGGAAGGGGTTTCGAAAGTTTGAGAAATTCAGAGAATATTAATTTGAAATCAGAAATTTTTGACTTTATTTCCTCAATACCTTTGTTTAATTCATTGAAATAATATGCCGAATTATTTGAATGCAAAATTCTCTCAAAACATTCAGCCCAAAATTCCATCAGCTCAAGCTCTTGAAATGAACTACAAAAATTAAAATAATTGTACAAAATGTCTCGACCATCTACAGAAAGATTTAATAGTTCAGGATGATTGAGACATCTTTCCGCTGATTCTAACAACCCTGAAAACATATTGATGATAATTTGGGATTTCTTGCTATTTAAAACTTTTAATTCTTCATTTTCAGTCGTCTCTGATTGGACAGGACGTCCAATTGTCCGATTTCCCACCGACATTTTCGAGGCGATTTCATTAATTCGACTAATAGATAAATCTGGATGAAGGAATTTTATAATATAAAAGTTATAAGAAAAATTTTCTAAAATCGTTTCAATTAATTTAATGCAAACTTTATCTCTATAATCCATTGCATTTGACAGTCCAGGAAAGGAAGCTACTAATTGCTTATTGTTTGCCTCATCTTTTGGGTCTCCATCACTCATTAGGTCTATTATTTGGTTAATGCTAGTGACTTGTAAGAGTTTTGAACCAATATGCGATAAAAGGGTATACTCAATAATATAAATAGATAAATATAATATCGAATTCGGCTTGGAAAAGATTTGATAAGCTCTTTTGAAATTAGAAACAATTTGTGAAAGTGTAAAGGAAGAATACTCTAAATAAATTATCTGTATTTCTGGAAAAAAATTTGATATTCCTTTGTTGATTTGGACAAAAATGTCAGGCAGAATATTTGACAAATCGTTGGAATCATTCCGTAAATACTTGCAATATTCTGTTACATAATCAAACAATTTTATAAATATTTGTAAGAAATTTTGATCATATCCCAAATTTGACAGAACAACAATATCTTCAATCTTTACAGGAATATCTCCATTTCTTGTAATACATTTCAATGAGGTACTCGGTATTCTATCTAATGAGCAAGTTGAATCCGTAGTCAGCCATTGTTTGGAGCACTCTATGCAGAATGAATGCCCGCAATTTTCATATCGTATCCGCATTTCATTGGTTATTGGTGAATAGCATATTAAACATTCTTGATCGATCTCCATTATATAAAATTTACTTCAATTATTTTGATAAAAATCAATAATTATTTGATCTATTAACACAATTCTCTCTAATTTTATTGGTTAAAAATAATTAAAATATAATTATCAATAAAATTTATATAATATATCTAAAATATTTAAAAAGAAAGTAACAAGCATAAATATCAAATTTGTTATTTCTGTTTATTTATTTAAATTATTTCAAATAAATTTTTAAAATAGTTTAAAATATCGAAATAAATTATAAATTCATAAATTTTAAAACAGAATGTTTATTTGAAATTTTTAAAAAAAACCTGAAAATTATTATTTTTATATTTTTTAAAAGTACAAATTGGCAGTCAGGCAACTTTTTACGCGCTTCTCAAAAAATATATATCCAAAATTTCTATTTTAAAAATTATTGCAAAAAATTATTAAGAGAAATCAGCAGCAGAGTCAGAGTAAAATGGCTAATTATTTGTAAGTAGTAAATTTTAATGAAATCATTTTACAATAAAAATAATTTTAAATTTAAAAAAATATCAACATGTTTTTTAATAACAATAAATAACTTTCTCATTCGCTATTATTGTTAATATAAATATTCATTATAAGTAAATCATTTACAATTTCATTCAAATCCATCCATAAATTGCTCAAAAAATTAGTTTATCGTTCTAATCTCTTCCCCAGATCTCGGAGCAAATTCGTTTGACTCATCCCATTCTGTAAAACGCGGGTATTGCTCTTGAAAAGCAGCCGTATATCTAGAACTCTGGAACCTCTGTGAATATGCTTCATAACACTGTTTTTTTATTTAATAAATAAAGAAAATAATTGTGTTTAAAAAATTAAAAACTAAAACAGTTTTCTAGTAAATGGTTTTTTGTTAAAATTTGAATTTTATATTGTCTTTTATACACCCTTCGAACCCGCTACGAGTCGGGCCTGGGAAAACCATTTAATTTTCGACGAGTGATTCGCTTCGATGACATTACGATTCGAATATTCTGATTAGTCAGCATTAAAAAATTTGTATTTTGTAAAATTGTAAGAAATAAGAAAAGAAACTCCAAATACTGTTTTTGAGGCTGAATCGTATTCATTATCGTATTACATGGCGCCATAGCAATTACGTCAAATTTCTTATATATCTGATACCATATTTTAAACCTTATGTCTCATAACTATATGATAACTCCCCCCCCCCCCCCCATCCGTTTTTTACGTTTAACCTGATACCAAAAGAACCTACCTGTGCTCTGACGAATGAAACTAGGTGATATTAACCCGTAAACGGGAAAAGGTTTAGGTTATTCATGAAATAGATAACTCTCAGTCAAAACGTCATAAATAAAATAAAATGTGATTGAAAATATCAATTTTGTCAGGTCTTTCACCGATGTTTTAGGTAAATATTTGTTTTTTGTGAAAAATAAGATTGTGTATTCAAACTATAAAAGGCCGGCATGTTAATTGGAAAAATAAATATTTTTTACAAACAACAACGCTCTTTGTTTAGCAATAAAGCACAAATACTATCATAGTCAGAAAACATTAGCGACCTTCACAGAGCATTTGATGGTGAGACAATGATTTCGTGTTTTCAACTTGTCTAGATAACATTCAGGATAATAAAAGGATAAATCAGGATTAGGTTTCATATAGGAATATTCAATTAAATGGTTTGTTTTAAGGTCACGTTCCCCGGGAACTGGGTTAGTCATTACTAATTCCACATGGCAGTGAACGTACCAAGGTTTGGTCTTATCTTCATTTAGCACGATCAAACAAGGAATTATTTCCAACCCACTGTACAACTTGGCGAGAAACCCGCAATTCGGATAAAGTTTCAGCTGCATTTTGTGTCCACCGAGATGAGTATAAAATGTATCACTGAAAATACAAAGGTTGCCAAAAACTTTACTTCTTACTTTTGTTAGATTGATTTCCCAAACAAAATCATTAATTGGGAAATTTTTTATTTGATTCTCTATTTGTGTTAAACGATTTTCTATGATCCTCAAACGGTCTTCTATGAGGCTAGGCACTTTCTATCAATATAATATTTATAACTAGATAAACAATTAAATTTCATATTCACATTTTCTTGTCTTTGGCATGGAACTTTCGAAAATTCAAAAACTTCTTTTCTTTCTCTCTTTGGTGTTGAATCTAATGAATAAAACCTACCGACTTTTTTATCATCCATCTGAGAATGGCAAACTGAGGACAAATATTGAAACTAGGTGATATATCATGATGAAGGTAGGACAATTTTAAACAACTTTTAACCCCGCCATAAGGATAATAGTGATTTAAAATTGAATTTTGTTTTACGACATTTTCAATCGTTTTTAATTCACTAAATTCCATCTTCTATAGTTTATTTTGCTTTTAATATTTCAATTTTAGTTTTTCAGTTGAAAATATCACTTTGACCGATTTAAACAAAATGAAATAACTATCGATCAATATTTCGTTTAATATTTAACTTGAAAAAGATCAATATTGCAAAAGATAATAACTTTTTAATGATGAAATAAGTAACGACGTTTAAAAAAAGAAAATCTCAAAATTAAAATTGCGACTAAAAAAGTAATAAAAAATATAATAAAAATAAGTCTGAATTCAAGAACATCATTTTCCGCTCTCATTTATGAACGAAGAATTGTAAAAGAAATTTTAATATTGGGCTACAAGTTTCGACTCCACAGAATCCGGTGCCATCTTGTGTGTCGTAAACATTCGTTCTTTCAAATATTTTTTAAGTACCGGAAAGAAATAATAATCAGAAGGACCCAAATAAAAATTTGTTGAGCTAATATTAATATTAGGTACAAAATACACATCAACCATCACTCATTCATGTCCATCGATCGAACTCAATTGATTCTTTTAGACTTGAACGGCACTGCATCATCTTGGTTCCTCCTTTTTGAATCGCGCGTAAACTCCAATCCCAAATCAAGAAAAGACATCCTGTTAGACGAAATGCCCGGTGAGTTAATATCAGAATTATGTTCACAAATAGCCTACGTCTCAGACTCAGAAAGTCAATAGAGTACAATTAAACAGTGACACAGAATTATATTCACCCACACGTACTCCAGCAATCGAAAAACTATCAAAACCCACAACATTTATCCCAACTTGTTCAAGAACTTGAGATAGCCCATTCTGGACTATCGAAGAACACTGCTCTCCTATGCCACGATTTTTTAACAGCGCTTCCACATCACGTCCAAACCTCACTTCTTGTCGTCCATTCAGACGATCCTTTCCACCTGGAAAAAATTGCAGATAAACTAGTCACCCGACAACCTATTCGAAAGACGCCATCTCCCATCTCATATCATTCACTGCGAGAACAGATATCTTCCTTGACAAAAGATGTCAACGTGATAATTACTCCCCCTCCACAAATTTCATACCCCCAAAGAACTGACAAATCAAACTCTTTTCCATCCATGACGTGTTGTTTCACAAAAGAATTTCATCCGACACTTGCATATGTGGTATCGAATGTTCTTGACCTAACCCTCGTCAATCTTAAAAGTTATTTCCATCTGAATTTACCACAACCTCTTCGGATTACATGCACAAAAATTCCTTTCAGGATGTACTCTTGTGCATCGTCACTCAAATAAATCACAACACGGCAAAAGCTACCCCCATTTCTCCCCAAAAAACTATTTTCGCTATATGTCAACCCTTGATTTTCATGTGTCGATTTTGCGATCAACACCATCTTTACTGTTTAAGCAACTTTCGGTTCCAGCTCATTAATTCATTTCCTCGTCGACTCCGGCTTACAATTCATCCAATTTCTCATTGTAAACTGCAAAAACTGACGACTATTCACTATAAACCTGAAACTCAAGCCTATACCTAGAATCTTTTTCTAAACGTAGCATCAATCTCAAAACAAACATATCCAGTGACACAACTCAGCTCCATCCACATTACTTCCATGATGGAACACAATAAATACATATCCGATATTGAGCATTTAGTTAATCCAGAGGCAATGCATGAAAGGATCGAAATAATCTAAACCACATACCCAAACCCCATCATAAAATCAGCTACCATACCACTTACAATCCTGTCGACTCATTATATCCTCACATTATTGTGCATGACACAACACAACCGAGCAAGACCTCTCTCACCCATCAAACTCTATCTGGTCAAAGCCGAATTTATCAGCCTACAGAATGTAGACATCATACACCGTTCTTTATCAACATGGGCTCACCAATACATGTACTACGTGCCACGTAGTCACAAAGAAAAATGATTCACTGAGGCCATGCGGCAATTATCTTCAAATCAATCAAGTCTCGCTTCTATATTGTATTTATTATGGTATCACACCAATTTTCCTATTCTTGATATCCTCAAGCGCTATTAATATTCAAAAGCCTAAAAGAAAACGACACGTAATCTAAGAGATCTAGCGGTCTCATCTATATAATAAAATACATATGAATAAAGTAGTGAGAAATAGGTAGTGAACATAAAGTAGTGAGATATCTATTGTTGAAATGGGTCACTACTTCCAGGATAATCATTACAGAAAAACATGAAGTCACACCTTTAACAAATGTACTCATGTGATTACAGTGGGTGGTAATGGGTCAATGAAAGTATCAGATCTCATTAGAAATCCTCACACGAACGTCAGATCACCCTTGATTGGAGCTATACGAAATATAATTGGATCAAAAAGTCACTTATTGATATTAAATGATAAATCAATTGTTCATGATAAATTATCTTCGTCGGATCCTGGATTTCCTTATGAATATATTTTAAATATTGGTCTTTTGTTTCTACAGTTATATTTGAATTTTTGAATTAATAAAATTTATCACACAAATATATACTTTTGTTTATTCTTATTTAATATCATTTCAAACATCAAATAATAATTTTATATCGTTAATAGATAATTCATATTAAAATTATTAGAGTAGTGAATATATTGGAATTTTATATCATACAAGAAGGTAAGGACTTAAGAAATATTTATTGCTTTAATTCTTTTGATAATATTATGGAATTAACACCAATAGAATATGCGAACAAACTAAATATTAATTCTTATAAATGCAGATCAAATTTTCTTTTTATTACAAAATCACAAATGTTCCAATTTTTATTAACAACAAAAAACATTCGGTTGATACTAGGGCTGATTACCTTTCGGAAAAAGACTTCGAATTGAAGGAATTTTATTAGTGTCTAAAGAAAATCACTCTCTAAGTCTATTCTTTCATTTTCGTCAGCTCGCTTCCATTGCTTTTACTCAGGAAGTTTTGGCAATTCGGTTAGATTTTCTGCAATTTCATCGTCAATCATTTGCAAATTAAATTAGCCGTTCAGGATATACCAGAAAATTTAAAGTAATTAAAATATTTCATTTAAACTTCACGTCTGTCAAGTTCTGGGATTATGTAAAACAGGGATGCACAGACTTTTCAGTATGGGTGCCATATTTTCTAATAATACATTCTATGAGGGCCACATTTAGAAAACATTCTAATTTTCGTTTGACTGAAGTCATTCTGTTGCAGGGCTAATAGTAAGTAGCATTTATAAAACTTAGTTAATTAAAAAATATATAAAATAAAAACTTACATACTTATTGTAATTACCACACCAGAGAAAATTTTAGTTTTAGTGCTGCAATTTCTGAAAATTTTTTATATAAATATTTAAATAAATATATTAAATAAATATACACGAGGGCCGCATGTGGCCCGCGGGCCGCACTTTGTGCATCCCTGATGTAAAATAATTAGTTTTTATCAATTAATCAATTAGTAAGTTTGTATTTCTTAAATACCGTTAACTAGGAAACCTTAAAAGATTTAAAATTATTTCCATGCTTTAACTTGAAAATACTCGATACTAGCAATAAATAGCTTTAACAATAATTTGATTCGACTTGACAACATTTTCATTCAATAATTTTATAATAACATTTCGTTTTCGCCTTTTCGTTCCGTTAGTCTTTTCTCTTCTCTTGAGGTTTTTAATCAAATTTGTGTTTCGCTTTTATATTCTTTTATTCAATGGCCCTTACAGATAGTCTGCTGTCGCTTTTACATTTCCAATTTTAGTTCATAAACAAACCTTCGATTTCCCTAGTAATCTATTTGTTATCTCACCCAAGCTGTCGAGATAAGACAATTTCATTTCTCAATTTGTTTTTTCTTTTGGCTTTTTCTTTTAAATTTCTACTGATTTAGTAATAACCTTGATTTTTTTGTTGTTTGATTTCATTGATTTTTGGAATCTTCTTCACATTTTTCTATTTTCGATAACTCGTACTTCTCAGAATTCTGAAGCAGCATTCCCTTTATTTTTTCCATTTTCCTCCAATCATTTAATGCATTTAATCGTTATTTTATTTCATTAATTAGTCAAAATTCTTTGTCAAAATGGAATGTCGTTAAAAGACAAAATAATGACCAAAAAATATAAGAATTGTAAAAATTAGCAGAATTATTCCTTTTGCCTCCATTCGATGTAGTAAAAATATTTTATTAATTGATTCCAATATACAAATTAAAGGTGAACCCTAAAATTAATATTAACTAATGACCATTTTGATCAATGTTTACTATTACCGCTTTCACCTATTATTTTGTTTTAATTATATAAATATTTTTTAAAGGTGTTATGGCGGCTTTACGAGTTATCCAACCAAGGTTGATAGCCTATGTAAAAATACTAATTTTTCATCCTCCTGTCAAAACAGCAGGATGCTACACACGGGTAACTACAGAATTATTAAAAATAAAGCAAATGACTTTAACTTTTTATTGAAAGAACATATTCAATTTCCCCCGAAATGCCTACCCAGGGCTACTTGAGAGATTCTGTTTCCCTATATGTCGATCTCAAATACAAAGAGGTTGGTTTTTTATTTTTTTAATATTTTTTTTTGTTTATAATATTTGATGTTAATGATTGTCACTTGTGAAAAATATAAATAAATAATTGATATAAAAAAGTATTTTGATTTTAAAAGCGAAATAATTCTATCAAGTGCGCATTGCAGCTGCGTATATTCAGCATAGATTACGCAATACACTTCATATGAGATGCATTTGAGATAATTGGCTATAAATATGTATATATGTATATATGTATATGTATATGTATATATAACCATTTTGCGTGCAGATGTATAGTTGTTATTATCGCAGTGATTCAATTCTACATCAGTATACAATAAAATGCGATATATTCACAGAATTTTGTTTATTTTTTAATTTTTATTGAATGGTAATTAATTTCAATGAGCGATGACAGAATTAGAAAATTTGCCAATCTCATGAAACTCAGACACCTAATCCAAACACAAATCTCATTCCAAATAATTCAACGAATTCAGACCTCGAGAACGATCGAGAATCTAGCTCCATTTCTTCCATTGATAATTTAACCAATAATGAAACTGAAGTTAACAATAACGAAGAAAGACCTCTTTCGAAGGCGGATTCTATTGTCCAAGAGTGTTTGGATTTCATTTATAATATTTCCAAAGTGCTTTCCCAATTGGAAGTGAGTCTTTAATTTTTACATAATCAAACAAACAAATATTATATTATTAAAAAAATGTAAAAAGTATGATAATGAATTGATTATTAAAAGTCTCACTCAAACATTTGTTTTACAATATATTTCAACAGTTGTCCTGTCATCATCAGGTAGGATAAAAATAACTGTAGTTTTTCTATCCTACCTTATCATAACAAGAAAACTGTCAAAAAATATCGTAAAATATATTTTTGAGTGGTGCTTTCTAATAATTCTTTTAGTTAAAATATTTATTTTTTAGTCAACTGTTCCTTATAATTTCATTTCTACTTCATTTGACTCAATCTCGTTGAACAAAATTATTGATCTATAGTGGAAATGAAGATAAATAAAACTTTAAAAGGAATTCTTTAATTATTGCATTCACTTTTTCATTTTTTTCATTCATTTTTTTATTTATATGACTTCTATTATTTTTATGTTTGATATGTAAAATCTCATTTTTTTATTTTCCTTGTGTATTTTTTATTTTATTATTTCATTTTAGGCGCATACTTATTCTTTTTAGTTATTTTTCTGCTGGTGTAATTTATATAAAATATATGCCTGACAAGGTAAATGATGAAGACTCCAAAAATAAAACTCCAACATCAGTTCTTCAATATGAACTACAATTGAGTTTGGCACCCCCCCAGTGTTTTGAAAACAGAAAAAACGAATAATATTGCCTTAAACTCTGCAAATTTTAAAAAATTATACAATTAATAATACTTTTTGTCGCTTTTTGAAATTTCAAATGCTGCTTTCAATAGTGAAAAATGTTTTTTAAAATGTTTACAAATTTTTCTTGTACCCCCTAGAAATGTGTGAGCTGTTTTATTACATATTTAGTTAATATTTATATGGAAATAATAATTCTAAAAATTTGAGAACTTTTCAAAAAATATTTTAAATATTCATCAAAATTTAAATTAAAATATTTAAATTTTAAAAATATTAAAAATTTAAATTCATATGAAATTAATATAATTTCGACTAATAAAATACTGTAATAAAATATTTTATATAAATCTCGGTGACATTTTAATAAATAAATCAGTCAAAATACAAAATTTATATTTAATTAATGAAATTAATACAGTCACACTGGTCAACGCCGTACTATCGAATGTGCACTCACATTGGGCCTCAAAATATTAAAATTATTTAAAAAACTTCATTAAAATCAATAAAACTGAATTCAATAAAATTAAAAAAACATTTTTAGTGTCTGCACAGGGCCACCAAAAGTTTCCACTCGGCGCTGACCCTGGCATATAATATATACACAAATTTATGGCCCAGCCTTGATAGAACAATAACAAAAATAGTGTTAAGAGCATTTCATTTAAATTCAGTAAAGAGAGAAAATCTAAAAAACCAATTTTATCCAAAATTAATTAAAATTTTAAAAAGTAAAATCTTGGACCAGAAAACCTCTAGATTCTTTTTCGAAAATAAATTTTTCTAATTATAAATTAGCCTTTTTCTCCACTTTTACAATGAATGAAAACAAAGATGAATGAATTTAAAAATAATTTTAAGGATTTTAATGATAATTTTTTTAATTAAAAAACTATGATAATTATGACATAAAAATGCAAAACATAAAATACAAACAAATTGTAATCCAGTAATAAATAAACAAAGAAGACAACCCATACATTACGAGAATAAACTTAAAGAAATAATTAAAAACTTGGAGAATAATGGAATTATAAGGAAATGTGAATTCATATTGAATTCACCGATTGTCTATGTTGAGAAGAAATATACAAATGATATTCGAATTTGTTTAAACTTTAGATTATTAAATGAGAACACTATTAGGCGAGCATTTACAATTTCTAATGTTGATGAAATGTTTGACTCTATGTATTCTAGTTCAATCTATTTAGTAAACGTGTAATAATAAGTTGAACTTGAAGAAGAATCAAAAGAAAAAACTGGTTATTAGAAGCTGCTAACACATCTTCTAAATTATTTTTTAAATCCGGTTCAAAAGTTAACGTCATAATTCCAAGTATTTATTTAAAGAAATATTATATAATTTCCAAACAAATTTTCAGCGTTGAATAAAATATTTTAAAAACTATTTATTAAAATTTCGATATTTAAAATATATTTATTTAAAAATGATTTACTAATAAAAAGCCTGTTTAATTTTTTTAATTTAAAAATTTAAAAATTTCAATTTAAAAATGGTTTTAAAAGTTATTTTAAATAGTCAATTATTTATCATTTAAAATTATCTTAATAAATTATTGAAATATTTAATTCTCGGCTGAAAACACCTCACACAGGTTTTTCAACAAAATCAAGACAGCATTTGGCATAGCAGCTTCATTAACATTCCAATAACTCATTTTTATCATGGTTGGAGATATGATGTGGAAGGAAGCACTGTTATATTTATTTAGATGACATTCTAATTTTTTCCAAGACGATTAATGAACATAAGAAACGTATTGAAAAATTATTTAAAAGAATTAGCGATTCAGGGTTGAAATTAAATTTCGATGTGTCAATTTTTAGTAACAGAATTAAAATTTCTGGGACACGTGATAAATAGAGGTGTTAAAACCGAGAAAATTAGTACTATGATTAATTTTAGAAAACCTCATTATGTAAAACCCCTCCGTAGTTTTTAGGATGTACGAATTATTACTGGAGATTTATTAAAAACTATTAAAGCCTATCCCGACCTTTAGAAAAATTAAACATAAGATTCAATAGTCTGATGAGTGTGAAAAGTTTTTGACAAACTTAAATGGTCAACACACCGATACTTACACATCCAGATTTTGGAAAAGAATTCATCCTTGATACAGATGCTAGTTTCGCCGTATTATCACAAATAAATAGTTTTAATAATGAAAAAGTTATTGCCTATGGTTCTAAGAGTTTGAATATTCAAGAGATTTGTTATTTCATAACGAGAAAAGAGTTGTTGTTTGTATTTCACTTTACACAACATTTACACAACTACCTTTATGGAAGAAAATTTATATTACGCACTGATCACAAAGCTATAACATTTATGATGACAACAAAGAAACCAATAACAGACCAATTTCAAAACTGAATCATCTTTGTGAGTAGTTTGAATATGAAACTAGAATATCGCAAAGGTGATTTACATTCCAAAGCAGGTGCTTTATCTAGAATGGATATTAGACAGTGCTCACAGTGCAACCTCAATCATCCAGATGCAAAAGTGGAGAAAATGAGATCTCGGATTTTGGCAATGACCGACAGTGGAGGCATATTAAAGTGGCAAAATATGGACAATGAAATCGAAGAGATTAAAAATAAAATACTATCGAGGGAATCAACCAAATATTTCCAAGACGACAATTTGCTTAAATATGAAAATAAAATCTATATTCCGAGAGGAAAGAGTAAAACTTTTATAGAAGAAATTCTCAAAGAACTTTGTCACGCGGGTATTGAAAGACTAAAGAGTACATGAGCAATATATTTTTGTTCCGTTAGTAGATGAAATCACCAAAATCGTGATAAATGCTTGTGAACTTTGTCAGAAAAGAAAAGTTGATAAATAAAAAACCTTGAAATAGTTCATAGTTAAATGAGCCATTTGAAAGTGTTTTTTTGATTTTTGTAGTTGTACTTTCCCTAAACTGTTTTTGATAAACCTGAATTTGTAAAATGTTTTCTTTTACGTTTAATGTTAAATGTTGACCAATAGTCAACTAATAGACAATATAAATTAAAAGTCACAAATACATGGCAAAATATCAACTTTATAGTTATTTCGAACACTTTCTGGATTTATGCCTTATTATAAAAAGTACTCTCTTTTTCCGAATTCCTTGAACTAAATTTACTTGCATTTGTAAACCAAATTCTTTAGCAGAAACCCTTAAACTTCATCACATACTCTAGCTACAATTAGTTTTATCAATTTCTTGTTTAAATTGTTGATTATGACCAAGGATTAGGTAATGTTTTCAAGACCCTCCTTATTCCTCTATTCATTGCAAGCTACAATTGTATAAATTTCATTGAATAAATCTTCTAATGTTAAATAACAATTACGTGAAAATATCAATTCAAATTTG
>CAUHTR010000510.1:0-58639 GCA_959609185.1 Schmidtea polychroa | reverse complement strand
GGGGTAGGGGACCTCTGTTGCTAACCAGTGCGCGGTAACTAATGGTGGCTTGAGGGCTCACATCTACCTACTCTAGTATACTCATATAGCCATTTATATGAAAAAGATTTTTGGCAAGTATTTCCTTTAGGATATAATCAATAGTGATACAAAAGAGAGTCATCGAGAAAGGACATCCCGGTTTCACTCCTTTACGTTAAGAGAAGTCTCGGTAATTAATTTTAACTAGAGCACTATAGTTGATTGATACCTCAATAATAAAGTCTAATAGAGTTAATAACGAAATTTATAAAAAAGAAATAATCTACTGACAAATGAGCATGTATATTTTAAAGTTATGTTACAATGAAAATGAAAAAACTAAAAACCTTAAAAAAATTATAAAAAAACTAGTTGGATAAGGCTTTTAAATAGACTCCTTTCCTAGACACTTTTTAGTCATTGGAATGTTTAAAAATATTTTTTGAAAATCATAAAATATGAATCTTTTGAAACAATTTTCATTATTGACAAATGTTACGGGTGGAAGTTTATGTCAATTATACTTCAAATTTTCAATCATAACTATTATATTATTACAATTTATAAATATCTAGCCATAAACAAATAACTAATATTTTCGAAATTAATTATATAAACAAACTGATTTGATTGGTTTAAATTTTTTTTATTCATATGAATTCATAATAAATCATCCTTCTTATATTCTCGATAATAATGGAACAAAATATACATTTTATGAATCATAGAAAAGAAATATGTCTAAAACTACTCATTTCTGTACCTTTATTAGTGATCAGCTTAGTATTTGTGGTGAATTACGGGTTCTATGTCTATAAAGTGACCCCCTACCAAAATAGAAATAAAATGTATAACTTCATGATAAATTATTCAATGTGTTTAATTAAAATTGTTAGCAGCTTACTGATCTGTTACAATAGACGAATCAATCACCAGTTCAGAAATTTGCGGATCAAAGACAAATTAGTGCAACCGTTGACATTCTATTTGATCTGTTTGCCGATGCTTATTGTCACCATAATTGGGTTATTCATTCTCATTCTACATGAAGTCATTAATAAACATGTGGAGGATCAGTCTCGTTTTATTTATTGCTGTCTCGTGATCGTGGAATATTTTCTTTATATCGTTCTCGTGATCGACATCAGTGGCTTCAGAGACACAGGCGAAGAATGGTTCATGAACTACGTCAACTCTATGACAATCATTATAACCATCACTTCTATCTTGATGCAAATAAATTACAACATTATCTTAATTTTAACGGATGGTTTTTGGAAAACTGAAAACGGATCTGGAAACTATTATAGAAAACCTTCATACATCAGCCCTTCAGTATTTTCAAATGTAATGCATTATAAGAAACGTGCAGTTGTTACTTTGATTGCGGTATTCATTCCTTTCCTTTTTATTCCTTTACAAGTAAACCTACGTCACTTATTTCGATTCAAAAATAATCTCAAACCATCTGAGGAACAAACGGTTTTGCAAACCAACCAAATAACCTCTGTTACTGGAAGTTTAACCATTGGGATATACCTTACACTTACTGTTATTGCTTGATCTTGTACGTGTTTTCGAAAGTAATCATGAAAGTCATATATATATTGCCGGGAGAGTTATCAAAGTATTTCTTGTCCTTTTCAATATTTTACTTCTTGCTATCATGGTCATTGAAATAAAAATCTCCTCCCGATTCAAGGCACACCAATATCTCAGCGTGAAAAATATTCTCATTTATTTGGGATCTTTTGGGCAATTTTGCCTCAGTAATTATGAAAATTATGATAAAGATTTATAAAATTGATGCCAATGAAATTACTTCTAAAAATACATTCAAACATTTTTTGTTGATTACTTTGAATACTGAATATTTGGTAGAGGCGACCTTGACAACAACCTTGGTATTGCTTATATTCGATGGGAAATCAATCTCTTTCTCAAGGAATTCCTGGACAATTTTCTTTTATTCTCCTGTCAATATTTTGATTCTTCAACTGAGTATTTGCTCTGAATATTTTGACAAAGATCTTTACAAAAATGTCGACGATTCATTTCAAATAAACTTGATCAAACATGGAACTTTGACCTTTGCGATACCTTTAGTTTTTCTTTATCGGTCACTTTGTTTTATTATATTTCTATCAATTTTACAACCATTCAAGTGAAGATGGGTTTCAAATTATGCTGTCATAAAGAGAACCCTAACGTATATGATTTCAGAAATTACGTAAACTGTTTCTAATTTATTATTTATGAGTAAATATTCAAAGTATAAACTTTTGTTTTTTTTTTATGAAATAAAATTGTTTTTGCAACTCATTACTACTTACTAATTAAATGTTCAGATGATTTGGAGAATCTGTGAGCAATATCGCTTGTTTCTTTTTCTTTTAAACAATAAAAAGATTTTTGTCAAATGATTTACAAAATATTTAAACAGCATAAGCTTTGTAATACCAAGTGCAAATCCCAATAGTAGATTAGTTTCGAGCTTTTGGCTGTCATCAGTACTTTGCAGGTGATGCGAAGATTTCTCTTCACTATTTAATTTTTGTAAGTCATCCGACAAAAAAAATGTTTATTCTTTATAAATAAAACGCTTATGTATATCGAAGTTTTTCAGTCCGCAGAGGTGAATATGATTTTTCATAGCACTATGCTTCAAAGTTTATAGATTTTCTGCGACCAAGCTAAAATAGACAAACGATGTAATATTCAGCGTACCACGGAAAAAATACAATAAATTTTATCAACAAGAGCAATTTTTGCATCTTCTGCAAAGTACTGATGAGATCCAAAAGTTCGAAACTAATCTCTTATTGAGACTTGAATTGAGTATCGCAAAGTTTACACTGAATAATATTTAAGAAATAAATCTTTTGTTTAAACTCAATTTCTTCTGTTTTCTTTTATTACTTATGTAAATTCTTTGACTAAAATAGACAGTCATCAAATGCCTTATCATTACAATTAATTTTTTCTTTGTGTTGGCTCTATAATCATCACCTTGTCATTATTGCTACTTCCCAAAAGAGAACAATGCTCTTTAATTATTTAGTTATTAATTGGATATTATAATCCTTTTCAACATTTCTTTAAAGAAAGAAATTTTAAAGCACAAAAACTAATTTTAATGTCAAATGATGAAGCTATAAAGAATAATGAGGAACATTAAAAGATTTAATTAAATATTTTACTTATAATTTATCAGTAGAATATTTATTATTAAGTAATATATATTACTGACTAATAAAAGTAAACTATTAAGTTTAGATATATAAAAATTATTAATAACTGATACCAAAATAAATTCTAATGAAATATCCGAATACGACGGTTTCTATCTATGTATTAGGGTTTGGACTCGGATATAAAAAACTCGAGTTTTCAAAATCCCATTAACTTGAGTTTTTGTTTACAATAGTTAATATGTAAAATATCTTCTAAAACGTTTTATTTAAGAATTAGCGTATTTACGTCAAATATTTTAAAATGTTTTCTGATTCATTTAGTTGAATTTTTCCTATATGCTTATCATTTACAACTTTTTCACTTCAAATAGATGGATTCTCAAATCAACGAGAATAACATTTATCAACCAGTCATAAAATTAAGGGCCGTAAGCGCGTTTGTTTTATTCTTCAAGTGATGTACGAGATACAGTCATGCGTTTATTCGTTCCACAAGTTATGGTGAGGTGGGCAGCATCTTTCACTCATTGTTGTCACTAGTGATGAAATCGAATTGAATTCATGAATCCTTTAAAAAACAAAAGATTAACTGAAATTTTTCAGCTATCAAATCACGTTTGAGGTCATGCTATTGATAAACAGATTTTCAAAATTTCAGCCAGTAGGGAGTTAGTAGCCCCTGGAATAATTAAACCCCGGGGGCGGGGGTAAAATTGTTGCATTGGGTTTTTCCAACATCGTTTGAGCGCATCAATTAAATTGTTTTTAAATTAATCGAAAAATAGAATGGTGTGGGAAATTCAGGGGAAGGGGGCAAGTGCCCCACTGTGCCCCCTAGTGGACACCCATGATCGATACAAGAATTCCAAAAAGTTCCATTTTTGAAGAAAATTGGGCTTTTAGTTTTCAGGAAAATTTCCACATCCTTTTGGAAATCTGCAGCATTTTGATAGATCGTCCCTTGTACATGTTTTGTAATGTGCCTGAATAAATAAATGCATATGAAATTAGAGTTAGTCAATTATTGAATCCAGCTAGGTCATCAGAATGTCCACAAACTGTAAAGAAGCAAAAGCAAAAGTAAACGAACAATGACTGAATGAAATCCAAATGTATTCTATTTTAAAACTAAAATATATTTTCAACTTTATTAATAGGTATCAACGTCAACATCAAAAAGGTCCGTAAGCATTCCATCATTTGAATGGTCTCATAATGAAAAGAATTATCATGAAACAAATTGACCGGTAAAGAATAACTAAAGGTATTGCAAAGTTCATAGTTCCAAACTCAATCATTCTTATTTGAAATGAATTCTTTTCATCGTAAAATGGTTTGGTGAGATATTCAGCAAAAATACCAATTTGAAGAATTAGAATATTTATTGGGGAATGAAAGAAAAATGTCCAGGAATTCTCGTGAAAATAAATCGAGTTTCCCTCGAGAACGACTAATATTAAGGTGGTCAGCAAAATTGTTTCTACTAAATATACAAAGTTCGAATTTAATAGTAAAATGTTCTTGAGTAATTCATATAAACCCTTTTCATTCACCTCAAGATTATAGATGTACACTACGATATCGGTAATTTGGACACTAAATTGTCCAAGAGTTCCCAAATAGATGAATATACTTTTCACATTAGATATTGGGAAGACTTGAATCGAGAGGAAATCTTTATTTCGGCTAGCATAATTGCTAATAGAGAAATAGTGAAAAGAGAAATCAACAATTTGAGAGTTCTGCTGATAATAAATATATTATTTTGTGGATCATTTTGTATAGCATAGAGAAAATTAACTATAACTATAAGTGTAAGGTATATCCCAACCGTAACATTTCCAGACATCGAAGCAACTTTGTTCGTTGACTGAACAGTTTGGTCATCAGGAGAATCTCCATTAGTTTTGAATATAAATAAATGATTTAAATTTCTTTTCAAAGAAATAACAAGGAATGGAATGAAGACCCCAAACAACGTCATAACCGCACGTTTTTTATGGAACATAATTCTATAATAAACGGCTTTATCAATGATTATGAAAGTATGATTCGAATAAAGATTAAAATGTGTGACTTTGTTCAAGGAGTCGGAATAAACATCAGTAAGAATGATAATAATATTTAGACATATTTGCATCATGATAGAAGTGATGGTTATGATAATTGTCATTGAGTTGACGTAGTTCATGAACCATTCTTCACCGGTATCGCTGAACCCGTTAATGTCAATCACCAAAACGATGAAGAGGATATATTCAAAGATCACAAGACTACAATATGTGATGTGACTTGGTTCTCGCACATTCGTTTCTAATAAATAATATAAAATAACGACAAATACTCCGATTAACGACACGAAGAGCATGGGCAAACAGAGCAAATAGAATGTCAACGGTTGCTCCAATTGATGTTTGATCCGTAAATTTCTGAACCGGTGATTGATTTTCGTATTGTAGCAGATCAGAAATATACTCACGACTTTAACGAAACTTATTAAGTAATTTATTTTGTCAATATATTCATCATGTCTATCCTCAGATGGGCTAATTCTGAAAACAAAGAACCCGTAATTCATCACGAATACAATGCTAAGTAAAAACAAGGGGGCCGTGATCAGAAATTTCAGACAAATTTCTTTTCTTTGATTAAGAAAATATCCTCCGGATTCCATTGTTATTAAAAATAGAAAATGAATGTATTTTATTTTATTCATTTGAATTAACAGATTTTTAACCAATCAAATTTATTTCTTCGCATAAATATTTACTTGTTTCTATAAAATTATTACTATGATAATATTATTATCGGAAATAGTACCATTGTATAAGAATACAAATTACATTTGCAAAATTTAATCAAATTCTGCAACTTGTCATGAGAAAAATGAATAAAAATAATAATAATAATAATTAATAAATTTCCTTAAATATGATTTATTTATTTACTGATTACTCGCTGTTTTTACCATCTTTTTGACATTTATATAAGCTGTCGGTTAAATAATAATTATTAAACAATTCAGGTGAGAACTCCTCATAATATATAATTGAACTTACATGGCAAAGATTTAATTATAAGAAAGCGTCACTCAAACAATAATTTTACAATATATTTCTCAAGTTTTCTTGTCATCATCAAGTTTTTTGATAAAATGAAATACAATAAGAATTTAAATAGAGCGCCAATAACCGACATTAATCTTGAAAATCAGTTAAGATGTGCAATGTCGAATATTGAAATAAATATAGAAAAATTAAGTAAGCGAAAAGACACTCAAATAGCACACTGAAAAAATTACATTTACTGATATATTTTTGTTGACAACCAAACAAATATATTTTGTTGTTCGTTCATTACATGTTATGAGTTAATATTTAATATAAATAAAAAAAAAGTTGGACTTAGATATTTCACTGCACCAGAAGCCATAAATAATATTTGTTTCATAACATCATCGTAATGAGCAAAAATTAACTTTTGCTAGAAAATTTTCAGCAATGAAAAGATTAATACGAAATAAGCGTTCAAGAACCATTCTTCAAAAATATACCTTGTACCATATTTGTTCTCGGCGCATAAATATCAATTGTTTTGAGTCATATTTCGTACATTGAATAATAGCCCACATTAACCTATAGTCTTTTACCCAGTGGTTCTTTAACTTCGTCTTAGCTACGCTACTGGTTGAATCAGTATCTTTGCTTTTTCTAATAAACAAATCAAGTTTTTGTAATTTACTTATTTCCTTTACTTTTTGTCGTTTTCGTTTTTGCTCATTGGATTTGATTTCAATTTTCTGAATTAATTTTTTATACAATCCAAACGAATAAATATCTAATTTTTAATTGTATTATAAATATTTATTTGTCCTTACATTAAGGCCTTTGCTTGCTATGTCGTAGCTACGCCACTGAGTAGGCTTAATTAATTTACTAATTGTTTAAATAATATTCAAGGTCATTTCTATTTTAAGAAAATATTATTTCCTGTTTTCTAAATTTTACATCTTGATTATAAAAATGAATCTACCGAATGATTAGTTAGAATGCAAAATAATAAATAATAATAAATAAAATCAAATTCATTAAAAATAAAAGAAAGTTCTATTTAACAATAAAATAATTATCAACATTACACTTAATCACTGCCATCAGAATATTTATCAATGCATCTGACATTATTTTTCAATGTTGGATATCCCATTTCAATTGCTAAAATTAGTTTAAAATTGAATTATAAAAACATTTTTACTCAAAACTTTGCATTTTAATATCAATTTTAAGGAATTTTCTTTAGTTTCATCATCAAAAATGATAAATTCTTCAATCCATGGTTCAATTTCTACTTTGACTCTGACGAAAACCTCATGCATGAAACGAGAATTTACTTCAGATGATTCTGACCAAAAATAGTGAAATTTATTTAAGTTATCAATTTAAGAATCAATTTAACCAAAATGATAATTTAAACATATCGTTAAATTTTCCATATAAATCGTATTAATTTAGTAAAATATAATGTAATAAACCTTCATGTAGATAATTTATTGATAGTACTGAAACGTGTTTGCTGTTTTTATTATCAAAATTTAAAATATTTCCGAGTTTATGAGAAATTTTGAAATTTGCATTATAAATATGGCGATATGCTAAAAATCCAAGTGAAATTTCATAAATACCATGTTCATTAATAGTGGCATACACACTATCGGATTTTTGCTCATCAAACTTAATACTGACTTTCTTCTTAGACATTCTGAAAATTATCTATAGTAATTGGAATGAAAAAAGCTAAAATATAATCAAATAGTTAAAAAATATTTTTAATTAAATGGATAATTTATAAAAATATTTCAATTAAATTTGTAAATCAAACATTTAATATTTAAACAATAAACACTTTTTTCTATAGAATAAAATAAAACGAAAAAATCATCAAAGACTTGTTAAAATTCTGCTATTTTCTTAATAAATATTTTCCGATTCAATAGTAGTATTATGAATATTATATTCGTAAAATAATTTCAAAGATTAAATCTAATTCATTTTAACTATATCAGTGGTGACTCTGCTTTGGTCTACAAACTCTCCAATAACAATCAACCAATAACATAACGGGCAATATCACAATTTTACTTGTGTCAGATACAAAAAAAGACACTGCAAACTCGCGAAATTTTTTTCTACTTCAATCACTTTTTTAGTATACCTAATATAGAGGTATAGAGAATAGTGACACTTTGGGCTGAACACAATAAGCCATATCCTTAAATAAGCTGATTTTTTTCCAAAGAACAAACAAACCAACATAATTAAATAATGTAAACAAACCCTAACAATTCTTTTCAGCAAGAAAGCTTCCGAATATTCAAAAGATCCACAGACATAAAAGTAAAAAACACTCCACTAATGAATGACAACTCTAACCCCCAGTATAACTCATTATCTAACCCCTTTCATATAAATTAAATAATAAACCCTAAATCGAATATCCCTAACTATTTCACCGATGAAAATGGAACACCCCAAAAAACTGGAGCGCTGGATTTACAGGTACAGATTTAAGGGCTTGAATACCTGCCTGAGCACTATCAGCCATCAACTAAGCACATTGACCTTGTGCAGCGCCTCGAACTGTTCCTTGATTAGTAACCTCTGTGATCTACTTTCTTCGATGAGGCTATTGCGACAGTGCTTGACACTAGCTAACTTTTTTTGTGCTTCTTTCATTTGCGTAGGTGCGAACCACATTACTTCGAATTGGACAATCTTCTTCTTCAGCAGACCTATTGGACCCTGTAGGGTTTTAATGATGGCATTTTTGTCAGCGCATGAGAAACATGCCTTGAGCGTTGTTGTTATGGAGGTATTTTCTGACATTTCTACAAAATTAATAAAGTGATATCAATCTACCTATTGCAAATATATGATTAGAAAATGGAGTAAGAGGATGAATTTCTGTCAAAGTCTAGGTACCTGGAAGTTAACCTGGTGAAATCCGTGTATGTCATGTAAACAGATAGGAAAGGCAGTGAGCATGTTAACGCTGATGCAGTGTCACGATTACCACCACATGAACAATGTATGATCACCCATGGCGACCCTAAGAAACGGAGAAATGTTAAAGTATACAAGAATAAAGAGGTTGAGGAAAATTACCATGAACGTGAAAGGACTATGAATCAAATAGTCAAGGAAGAGGATGATAGGGGACAAGACAAGGATGCAGATAATCAGTTTATAATTAATTTGATGGAGAAAGGTGATTATTTAACTGAAGAAAATTCAAGTAATTTAAAGAATGGCAGTAAAGAACTAAAAGAATTATGGGCTCTTAAAACAAATTGGAGATTGCGAGGTGGTTTACTATATATATCGGGATGATAAATATTTATTGGTGGTACCAAGAACGGAAGGAGATTCCATCATTAGACAGTTTCATTCCTGTTTAGGGCATACATGTATTTGTATTATTAACTTGAAAATGTATAAAAATGAAAAAATCAGAAAAGTGAGAGTTTCCCCATATGTAACCAATCATTAGCAACTGAATTATTTGAGTGTCCTTAGAATTCTGTGTGTTTTATCCTAACTTAAAAAGTAGTTATACATAATATATTTATTTAAATTTCTAGTACTATTAAAATGTGCTAGAAAATAATACAAAATCAAGGGGATCTGGCACGTCAGGGCCTCGGCTACCGCCTTGTCAGCCTAAGGGTAAATTCAGGATAATCGATAATGCTTAACAGGTTAATGCATGTGATAAGATCAAAAAAAAGAGTTTGAAGTTCTAAAACTCTCACTGGTTACTAGATTTATATATTCAAAACTAAGAATTTGCATATAAATATTTATTAAACAAATTTTGAGTAAATTTTTTTTAGTTTAGAAAAAAGGTGTCAGATAATGATGTATTTAAACAAAGTAATTTTTATTTATTTCGTCAATAATGCATGTCATTTTAATTCAAGTAAAATTAAATTTGCACATTTCAGACATTAAAATTTTTATTTGCATCAAGTGCTATTTATTTACATAAGGTGTTAAATTGGAAAAATATCCCTAATTTACAGTTGAATGTTTATTTTTTCATTAACTTAATGCTTGTCCAGTGCTTAGACTAATTGATTTTGTTTTAAAATGAGATCAATTACAACATAATTCCTTAAATATTTTAACCTTTGATTAACAATTAGAATAAAATTCTTTGAAACATATAATATAATAGTAAAGCTTGGATAAAATGCATCAATATAAAATACTACTATCAAAAAATAAAGTTTGGATAACTTATTTATTGAAAAGTTATTTACAAGGTTATATAGTATTAAAATTTCAAGGTGTTTTTGATTTGTTTAGATATATTAATAATCTATAATAATTTATTAAATTATGAAATTATTTCTATTATGCATAAAAATGTTTTCTTATTCGATTTTCACTTTTATTATTTCTTCGATTTATTCTTGTGGTCAAATCACTGCAAGTAAGCGATTTTTTATTTTATTCTGAAAATTGAAACTGGATTTTTTTTTGTTAAATATGTTTTAGATTTTTGCAGGTCACATTTAAATTAAATCTGAATTTTGTTTTAAGAAAAATTGCTCAGGTAATGCTTTAAAGAAAATGAGATTATTAAGCCGCCTGTAGAAGTTATAATTAGCATAGTTATTTTGACTAAAGTAAATAAATAAGAGTTAGTTTTTCCATATTTAATCACAAATAGCTTGCGCTTGAATTGAAAGTCGTAGATGCTGTGATTATTTTCACGAATTTTCTAAAAGCATGTGAAAATCATGACTTTGCTAGAACTTTGAGATATTCGTTTTGGTCACTTTGAATGAATTTAAATTATTTGGAAATTATAAGGCTCCCTTTCCCAGAAATTGCAATTATTATTTTATCTTTCACATCACGGAAATTTTTTATACATACAAAACTATTGAAATAACTATTTTATTGCCTGGCTATATAGCTTTTGGAAATAATTCGTGGCGTTCGATTTTCTTGATTAATTTCATGCTTTATATATGGCTTGAGTGCTCATCAGCTGTTTGATTTTTACTTTTTTCAATCCAGATTGATTTTAAATGTATTTTAATTATATTTTAATTATAATTATATTTTAATTATAAATGTATTTTAAATGTATTTTATTAACATTTAAATTGAGCAAAATGCATTTATATAAAAAATAATTGAAATTTCTCATTCCAGCTTCAGAATGAGTTGGGGCAAAGAGGAGCAGTGTGTGTAGTGCCTATGACTTCCATTTTAATAAAAATATCAACTTAATAATTAAACTTAAAATATTTTATTAAATTAAAATTATTCTTTAAATATTCTTTTCATTCAAAAAATGTTAACTCATCAAAATCAATAAAAAAATATACCAAACATTCGAGAAGCTGAAACCTTTGTTTTCCTAGCTGTGATCTCTCTGTTGATGAGCTTGATTATCAGCACCTATTCAACCAAAGAAATTTTCCTTAGAATACTAATTCGTGATTCTCGTGATAAAGTTCGTTACGAGAGCCGAACTGACCCATCGGTTTTCGATTGCCAAAATGAGTTAATGAACAATGTTTCCGTCTAAGACACAGCAGAAGAATTTCTTTGTAATTAATCGCATCACACGCTTTATTTGTACAAAACCATTGTTTGTTAAACCATTTAACGTGTCCCATAACTTGAGATTGAGCCATGATTGAATTTGAGATATTGGATAATTGTTCAACACTTCGGCTGATCAACATTGGAGTTGTGTTGATCTTTTTAAGAGCTCGATTAAATAGAATATCATATTCATAAGTTAGCAAGTTTATCTTTTTATCGCTAATGTCATAAATGGTTTTAGATAATTTACGAATATTTTTAAACCTTTGGGGAAATTTCATAAACATATCTTGGAGTTCCTCTTCTGTCATTTCATGATTTACAGAAATTAAATCGTTGATTTCCAATCGTTGTGAAAAACTTCCATTAATAATTTGCAACGATCTTGCTGAGCCACGATCACATGGACAAGTTCCACTGCTGAAAAGACATCTCTTCGCCATATTGCTCATTGAAATACGACATCAAACATTCATTATCTTCCATATTTCACTAAGGCCAAAAATTCAAAACCGAATTACCAGGAGTCTACATGCCTAAATGCAAGTTCATCAACAATCTCAGTACAATCGCCAGATCACGGGCCCATGCTTTCGTGGGAACATTGACTACTGGAGTAAATATTTCAATGATCGCTTTCAATACCGTTTTCAATAAAAACTTTATGCGAATTAGTTTAATGTATACAGTGTAAATCAGTGCTTCTCATCATGTTATGCTCTATGTCCCCAATAGAATTTAAAAGTCAAATTGCCCCAGTTTTTGAATTAATTAATCTGCGAATTTTCATCTTTTATCAATTTTAAACAACCATTTTGTTTTCCGATCATATTAAGGGCACCATCAGATGCACAAATATCCATCGTTCTAACTATCGCTTGTTGATATTTGCAAACAGCAAAACAAAATCACTATGTATTACTAGACTGATTTGATGTAGAAAGAGATTTTTTTTGATAAAGAAGAGAAAAGAGTCAAAATTTGTTTATAATTGGTTCAACGTTTGTTTTGTATATTACTAGTAAAAAATCAAAATTATAAGGTAAAGATTGCATTGAGAAGATTAGAACTATATCTTCAGTGTTAAGAAATTGTTTCTATCATAATATACATAAAATACGACGTATATATTTGAGAAAAATTATGATTTATCAAATTTTAAAAATCCATTAATTCCGAAATTGCCCCAACTGGGGCCCTAGCTCCCCAGATGAGAAGCACTGGTGTAAATTATTATTTTAAAAATTTTCAATTTAAAAGTTTAGAACTTTGGAAAAGATGATAAATTACCGAAAATTATAGAAAATTTAGAAGAATGATTAAAAAATATTGATCCAAGTCACGGAACGGGGAAATAATTACTGCCATCACAAAAAAATTTACAGAAATTATTATTAAACCAATGCATATTAAATCGTATTTACAATTCATTAAAATTCGTTTTTAACCGTTTGCGGATGGAATTAATTTTAATAAGTAGTATATATTTTAGCATAATTTTTTAGTATACAAATACCCGATATCGTGGTTTGATTTTTTTAAAGTTTGGCCGACACAGCTGGCCATTATATATTGTAGAACGTCTGGAACAACATTCGTGGCCAGCACTGCTGGCCTACCGTCCACAAACGGTTAAAACTTTAACAAAAGGTAAATTAGAATGGGAAATATAAATCCTCATTATTTTATCTGGCTTAGCTTGAGATAGAGTGTATGTATGTGTCAATGTTCTATCACCATTGCAAAATGTTAAAGCTTTGGTGAGTTACATGTGGAGTTACACATAGTACACCCGTTTGCACTGAATAAACGCACCTATAATATAAAACAAAAATCAATATGTGTATATTATATAAACATACAAACTTACCTGTGTGTTGATTTTTATCGTTGCAATGAATAAACGCATTTAATATAGAAAGTGGTAGAAAAAATAAACTGTCACACACAAACACAACACATGTATTTATTTTTGTTGCACATAACTTATCTGCCATAGAACAAAACCGGATGTAGCAGATTCGATTTTGAAATATTGTATACTGAATAGAGGTGTTTCAGTGTCCTGATGAAAGCAAATATAAATTTCAAACATTGCTTTAATAATATTTTAAACAATAATTGTTTCATAAATGAATGTATTTATTGGTATTTCAGGTAATTGTACGACTGACTTAAATCTTCCAATCATTGATAATTATTTAGTAAAATTATTTTGATAATTTAATAAATTACTTGATTTGATTAGTCTCCTATTGATAACAGTTTCTCTTATCAGTTCAAAATTGACGATTACGTTCTTAAGCGAGTCGTCAATAAAGTAATTCCATCTTGGTCCAGTAACATTTATAGAATTCTTTTTTATGAAAATTTCTATTACTATTTCTACTACAACCTTGTACCAATTGAAGACCATTTTGAAATATACATAAAATACATCTGTAACAATCTTTGCTTGTCGATCTATTTAGATATTAACATTTTAAATACATATAACGGAAAGTATAAGCATTTTCCAGGGTCATACGTGATATTTTATAAAAATAAAATCGGTGGCACTGGTGAACCGTATATTCTTGAATACATGAACATTTTTGAGAAAACGGGATCTCAGATATACGTTGAAGCTTTGACATTTACGATATGGTCTCGCATTTACTACATGAACAATACAGGATTCGAGACTGAGATAACAATAGGTAAAGAATATACAGATTATTGGAAACCGATTAGAAGTTATGCTTAAATGATTTCATTCTTTTTCATTCAACAACGATTTAGGACAGTATATGGAAATGCATTTTATTACTGAAAAGGATCAAGCTAACAATTTAATACCAAAGCAATTATATATCATTATTACTGAAACAGGTCGAGGCCCGAGTGCACATTTGAGAGTGGATTGTAAAATATTCCACGCTAAAGATAGATCCAATTTTGTCAAATCATCGGTGGATAATATTTTTTACAATGAAAGAAGCGATAAAGATCCAAGACTATATTTTGACTATCAACTTTTAGAAAATCAAGGAATTTTAAAAGATAAGAAAATTGGAGTTTCTTGTTGGAAAGCGTTTTACTGTTGATGATATATTGTCTAAAGGATTTCAAGAATTTTTGTGCGTTCAATACATTTTTGTTGAAATCTCTTCAAACTCTTGCTATCCTTTTGTGTCAGTAGACATACCACAATTCATTAATTAACTACAGGGCCGTAACAAGGGTGGTGCGAGCGATGCAGTTGCACAGGGCGCACATCTGAAAGGAGCGCAAAATTGGGATGTACCAATTTTTTAATGTCACCAAAAAATGAAAAATTATAAATAAAAAATAATAAATGACATGAACGGAAAAAAACGACATCCTAGCTAGCCTATCTTTAACATTAATAGTTGGACTGGTCCATTAGCGTGCCTTCGTAGGTGTGTATTTTATAAAATGTTTGTCCACAAAATGGGTTCCTGTCATTTTTTCAATTAGCAACAGAATTTTAAGAGCATTACTACCTATTATAATAGCAGAACATTATAATGATTATAGTAGACTGTTTTGAATTCGCGTGTTGGGGGCGCCATATATATGAACCGCACAGGGCGCAATAATGGCTTGTTATGGCCTTGATTAACTATTGCATTTGATATGTGATTGTGCGTAATTTTCAGTTTTAAGAACTTCCGTTTAGTTCCGGTTTTAAATTATCAACCTTACTTAATTATTTTAAGAAATAAAACAGTCTTCGAAACAAAAAAATAATTTAATTTTAATGTTTTGCGATAGTTATCTTACTACATCGTATTCTTTCCCATATCGAAGACAATGAAAGATATAATTATTTGAATTAATGTTGGATGACAGGGGCCGAGCAATGAAGGAGTTCGAGCTCACAAAATATTATGGAGTGGGCCCAAATAAATACAGGGTAAATGCTTATATTAGAGCCCTCATAATCCACATCTTTCAAATCAATCCAATTCAGCCCAGAGAGTTTCGCAATCCAACTCGGTCCAGTGTTGACTATATTGTAAATATAACTGTTTAAATTTTTGTTATTCAGTTGACTTATAATTTGACTTATTAATGACATTTTATTTGATCCCCTGAACTCACTTCTCCCTAGATGTCAGAGTTAATCCATTCTAGTGCTTTATTTACATCCTTATTGTGCGATCGTTGTTTTACCGCATCAATAAGTTCTCCTATTATAAAATCCCTCATTTTAATGTCGCTGGAGTTGAATAGTCTTATAAAATGGGTAATACTCTGTATTAAGTATTCATCAATTGTAGGTGTGATTCCTAACCCTCGCAAAGAGCAATGTGCATAGATGAAGAAGTTATTTAGATTTTGGTGTATATCTCCTAATTCATTTTTTATTATTTTTTTTACTTTTTGGTCGAATCCTAGTTGGCTTTCTCAATTTTGGACAATTTTATTCCTATTACTATCTAAAATCATATGATTAATTGTACAAATACGAAAAGGGAATATAAATCTCGAATGTCTTATATGCGTCAATTTTTTGCGCTGGATGTAGGTCTGATGAAAAAATCTTTTGTGTTTCATCCAGTGCTTTATCTACTATTTTCTCTATGCTGTGTTTTCCCTTTTCGCCAAAGCCTACTCCTAGATATCTATATATATTGTCTTTAATTATGATTGGTATGGTTTCATTATATATTCTTAATGGGTGTCAGTATGATTTCTATGATGTTGAAAATAACCTGCTTTATCAGCAAGTTCTGTTATTTTACTTAGCATGTTTTTTTAATTTCTACTCATTGCTTTGTACAGTAACAACAGAGTTTGTCTCATTTAAAAAGATAGATATTGCTCGTTAATGGCTAATTGTCATAATTTCAGCTGCGACTTGTCTTGGTTAGGTTTCTTACAGACACACACACACACACACACACACATATATATATATATATATATATATATATATATATATATATATATATATATATATATATATATATATATATATTTAAATAATTTAGAACAAAAATAAACTCCAAAATTTATATTTTTATTTTTCAATAAGGTTTTATATGGCTTTCTCCGGCAAATTCGGCAAGATAACTAGAAACATTTTCTGCACGCCGACATTAAGTGACTCTGAAATGTTATGTGGAAATCAAGTGTAAATTAAAGCAAATATATTACCAAGCAATCGATTGAATGATTTGGGCTTTCGCTTCCAAGAAACACAAATCCAATAGACCGGAATAGCAGACAACATAATCAAGGTGCCCATCGCTGAAATTATTCTTATTGGATAAAATAGTAATTAGCAAAACAAAATCAAGGTCAAAATTGATTAGGAAGTACAGTAAAAAAGAAATAAAACCAAATCGGAAAGAATTCACTGATTACATTTACAAATCGGATTGTATTACCGATAAGAGTTAGATGTCAGAAAATGTTGAATGAAGTAATCAAGTATTATACATGAAGGGTCAATGGTGAATCCTGACTGAGAACATTTTTGCACTTTTAGTAGTTCATCTAAGGAATTTTTAAATTTGCGGTTTTTATGAAAATTATTTTTATGATGGAATTTGTTTAAGCAAATTGATATAACTTTGTAAAATCGCCAATCTTCACTCCTAGTTATTAGAAACCACGCGTAAGAAGAGTGCTATTAAAAATTTTATTAAAAAAAACCACAACCAAAACGAATGTCTTGGTAACGACGAAATGGACTTCAGTGATGAAGCTGCCAAAAACTTTAATGTACATCAGCGCTTCTCAACCTTTCTGTTATTGCGACCCCGTTTACCAACGTAAATATTGTCGCCCCCCCCCCTTTTGATCTATGGAAAATTATAGTGTCATAATGAAAACGGTCCGATATCCGTACATTTATTTTCTATTGGTAAAACCCGACTATTTGCTATAAATGCACAGTAATGTATACGTCTATCCCTACCATTTATACCAACGCCTACTAAAACACAGGCCTAACACAAATAGTGGGAGGTTGGGGTATTGTCCCGTCTGCTAATTCCGAATTTATATGAATTTCGGGAGGTTGTCATTGTATAAATATAGAAAAAGAACTCAGGGTACCCATATCTGGTATTACTCCTTCATTTCAAAAAATTTGCAATGAGAAACAGGCTCAAGGAAGTCATTAATTAATAACATAACATATTTAACTGGTATTTGTTTCATACTAATAAACTTAAATAATAAATATAATAAATTATTTATTGGTAATATGTAATTATAAACTGTATTCTTATTTTAAATATATATAAATATATATAAAATATATATTGTATTATAAATTATTTTAAATTAATTTTCATTTTTTTTAAGGATTTTATGAAATTTATTTTATAATTATTTTATTTTAGAATTATTTTGATATAATGTAAGTCAGATATATTTTTAATTATAATAAAATAATTAAATCAATCGCTGAAAATGTTTTTTTTATAAAAAATTTCTAAAACAAAATCAGAAATTCTAATGAATATTTAACTTAATTTAAATTCAAAAATAATTCTTACGATGATATTTCGTCATTTTCATGACAATTTAACGTAGTTTCTTTAAAAATACATTAAAAAACATTTTCAACGATCTTGTTTTTCTGAAAATTGTCTAAAATAAAGTTATTATAGAGACGTATCTCAGCGGCGCATTTCTATATAAGGAAAGTTTGCATGTGTTTTTTAGTATGTGTTGTGCTTGTGTGCAGTATTTCATTTTCCTACCACTTTTTAGATTTCGATAGTGTAAAATCTTTTATTTAATAAAAGTTGTCCAAATGTTTCAAAAACTAGATACTGACCAGATACTGACTCAATGTTTTCATTTATCAATAAATAACAAGATTCCCAATGTACATTAACTTAATTAATATTGGCTATGAACAAAACGACAAAAATTACTTATTTAAATATCCGAAAAAAATTTGTTCTTAACCTTCTTTTGTTTGATTCATTTTTTAATTTCAAATTTTTTTTCTCTTTAAATCTTATTATTTCATTTTCCCTGATAATTATCCTTGAATTTATAGTTATGATGGCTCTTGAAAATCAGATTTGTTTATTTTCTCTTGTTTGTTGACACAAAGGTTTTCCATTCAATTATTAGGTTTTCGGTAAAAGAAAACTCATTCCAACCTCGTTATCACCTTATCTATTTTATTCCTTGCCGGTTTTCCAATAATTAATTATTTATTGAAATTTTATTAATTATTAATTCTGTCCGTTTTACACCTTATTATAAAATTCCTAATAATTTTGTCCAAGTTGACCTTTGCCAATGTCATTTGATATTGTTAAATTTTCATTAAATTTTATATTTTGAATATTTTATTGTATGAGCCACCAACAATAATAGCAATAATCAATAATAGCAATAATCAATAATAGCAATAGTCAATAATAGCAATAGTCAATAATAGCAATAGTCAATAATAGCAATAGTCAATAATAGCAATAATCAATAATAGCAATAATCAATATTAGCAATAATCAATAATAGCAATAATCAATATTAGCAATAGTCAATAATAGCAATAGTCAATAATAGCAATAGTCAATAATAGCAATAATCAATAATAGCAATAGTCAATAATAGCAATAATCAATAATAGCAATAATCAATAATAGCAATAATCAATAATAGCAATAATCAATATTAGCAATAGTCAATAATAGCAATAGTCAATAATAGCAATAATCAATAATAGCAATAGTCAATAATAGCAATAATCAATAATAGCAATGCACTTATAAATTTTGCACAATCAATCAACTGGGTAGACAAATAAAATCAAGAGGAAATATTTTGATTTTTTTTTGATTGAATTGAATAATTTCAGAAGTCAAATCAATTTTAAAGGGCTTTAATTGCAAATATTATTGCAATAAGGGAGAAATTGTTTACAAGCAACATTTATAGTTTATATATTAAGAATAAAGTAAATAATTATTGTAATACTAATTTGTAATAATAATAATGATAATAGTAATAACAATAAATATAAATAAAAGTAGAATAATAAATAAATAATAGCAATAAATAATTATTAATGCAAAAATATTTTGATGGGTGGATAGGAAACACGAGGAGATTTTAATAGCAAGGCATTAGCAAGGCAAGACTTCATTTAATAAAGACTTTGAAATTTATTTTTTAAAAATTTATGATGAATTTTGCCAAATTTTGATTGTTTTAAATATAATAATGAATAATTTTAAATATAATAATGAATAACCCTGTAATAAATTAATATATAATAACAAATTATGATGTAAATAATTAATAATGAATAATGATAATAATCAAATAATTTTACTGGGAATTTACGCTTGTCGGCTTGTCAATAAATAGTGCCGAAAATTTGACTAAATTTATACCAATTTAAACACGTTATCTATAAGAAATGAAGCCTTTTAACGATAAAGCTCTTCTTTATAATCTTATGTTAAAATTAATTAAATCCTTTTAAAAATGTATTTCAGAATTTGTATTTTATTGTCATCGCTGAGATGTTGCAATTATATTATTATAAATAAAACAAAATCATTTGCCTGACATTGATGATCATTTTGTATATAAATATATATAAAAGAACATGTAGAAATCAAAAGCAACCCACCTGATTCATACGGGCCTCCAATAAAAGCAAATATTATTAGGAAAATAGTGACAGCTAGATAGATAATTGGAAATATTATATTCACCTGAATATTATCAATCTATAAAATATTTTAATATTTCTAAATTACTCTTATTGGACGTTCCGCTTTCTTCCGTGTAATTCTGAAATAAATCAAACTGAGAACAGCTAATCCGAATGTTAACCAGGTGACAAAACCGACATAATTCATCAGGGTGAAAATATCGGGAAATAGCAAATACCCCAGCGACACAACTGCCTAGAAAGCACAAAATTTTCACTGTCAATCGATAAATTCATCAGAAATTACACAATTCTACACCAAATGAAAATGATGAATCACACCAATTTTGCATGATTTTCTGACATTGCCAGCAGCAATTCATGTTATGATTATTATGATTATTATTATTATTATTATTATTATTATTATTCATTATTATTATTATTATTATTATTATTATTATTATTATTATTATTATTATTATTATTATTATTATTATTATTATCATTATTATTATTATTATTATTATTATTATTATTATTATTATTATTATTATTATTATTATTATTATTATCATTATTATTATTATTATTATTATTATTATTATTATTATTATTATTATTATTATTATTATTATTATTATTATTATTATTATTATTATTATTATTATTATTATTATTATTATTATTATTATTATTATTATTATCATTATTATTATTATTATTATTATTATTATTATTATTATTATTATTATTATCATTATTATTATTATTATTATTATTATTATTATTATATTATTATTATTATTATTATTATTATTATTATTATTATTATTATTATTATTATTATTATTATTATTATTATTATCATTATCATTATTATCATTATTATTATTATTATTATTATTATTATTATTATTATTATTATTATTATTATTATTATTATTATTTTGACTTTATAATTTTTATTGTTATTTATTAAGATTTATTATTTATTATTATTAATTTATTTTTAAAATGAATTTATTTTCTTATAATAATTTATTTATTAATATTATCATTAAAAATACTAACCACAAACAAAACAGATGGAATTGGGGTGCTGAATTTTGTATTGATCATCGCAAGGCATTTCGGCATTTGGTCGATTTGAGCAGCAACTAAAAATATTCTGGATGTTGTTAAAATGGTTCCATTTACGCCACCAAAGGTCGATAAAGCGACAAAGAAGGGAATGATCCACCACATGACTCCATAAAGTTGATATCCTATCCTCTGAAATGATAACGAAAATACAATACAAACCAATGGGATAGAATTAATTCTACCACAGCTAAAGCGTTTGATTCGAATATTTCCGTTTTTGATAGAATGGTGAAATAAGAAATGTTTGCCATGACATAGATAAGGGTTACGAGTCCACATGAAATAAATATAGCCCGAGGCATATCTTTCACAGGATCCTTCATTTCTTCAACCATGCAATTCAAATAACTCCAACCGGTATAGGCAAACAATCCTGTGTAAAATGCCATAGTCATTTCTCCTGCATTCGTTGTCGTTCCTTCAAATGGCGACTCCCAATTGACTGTGTATCCTAGTAATGAATAATGATTTGATTAAATGAGGCATAGGCTAGGAAAATAATTTGTCACCCATAGCGAGCTTGATGATTCCAGTCACTATAATGATTATTAGAGCACTAACCTTGGCATATGTACAAATATCCTGAACTCTTGTTGATGCCCTTACTGACCAACAATTGACAAACGTGATAATCACTAGAAATAGGAATATTGTGATAAAAAGATTTCTTATTCATAATCTTATCCAAAATAATTATAATTGTTTAGGATAAAAAAAACGGTTATTATTTATCAATATTTATCAAAATGACTGATTGCTTGGACCGCTAATAATTACAAAACTGAAAATAAAGAATGTATCATAAATTTTGAAAAGAAGTTGCGGTGAGCTTTCCGCCCGGGCGCTTTTTTGTGGTTAGGTAAATAAAAACTAACCCTTGATTATTTTTTATTTTGTAATAAATATATTTTTAGACCTACAATGAATCATTATTTAACTAACCACAAAAAGCGCCCGGGCCGGAAGCTCACTGAAGTTACCAACCGATATTGTGATCACCCTTTGAATGGTAGTAAATCATGCAGGAAATAAGCGCATAAGCAACCAAATTCAAAGAGCTTAAAAAGAGCAATGTCTAACAATTAAGATTAACTAACGTTGCAGCTATACATTGTTACATATACATTACGTAATAGATTTTGTTGATACCTATATAATAAAATTAAATAGTTGTTAAATGAGTAAAATGATCACGGGGGAAAAAGGTATTAAATGGAGGATAAGAGTGAGAAAAATAAATTGAAAATGAGAGAAATAATATAATCTATTAAATTAAACAATAAAATATAATAATGTCGTTCTTAATTAACAAGTACAATTTAAAATGGATAAACAAAAACAAAAAATTGTCACATCTTGACAGTTTGTTCAAGATAACGGATGAAGTCCAAAAATAATAAGGAAGACAGAGAAATTGTATATCTCAACAGTTATAAAAAATAATAGAGGAATTAAGCATGCTCCAAGGGAATGAGATGGAACCAGAAATTAAAAACAAAATTATCTGTAAGTGATATTAGATGACAGAATATAAAAGTGAAACAAAACTTGGATTCCGGCAGAAAAACGAAGACAGCTTTAATGACGAAATAATCGGAACCGAATGCTTCATCCCTATATCGAATGTACAATACAAATGATAAATTTTGTAAAGCTGCTGCTAATACTCAAGCATCAGAAAGTCAATACCATAAATCAGAATCAGAAAAACGAGAATCAATCGATTAAAATAGACAATCAGTAGAATACTGTGTAAATATCGCATATTATACTGAACAATATGTTATTGACCAGAGATTCTCAATGAAATGTATTGTGAAGCAGAATCTCCATAACGCCAAATACACTTTGTAAAAAGATGTGGAATTCGATCATCCAATAAAAATGAAAACGTCGGAGCTGCTTAATTTACTCGACCTACTTATGAGGAAATTGATAAAGCCAAAAATGATCAATATATTTTACAATTTAGTTTAATGTCCCTAAATTTTCCCTTGATATTTTATCTATTTTAATTATGACTATAAATCATTTTTCCTATGCAACAAAAGCTTTCGGCACTGCTTTTATTAAGTGCCGATAAAATGGTAAATTTAGTTTCGAAAATTTATGCTAAATAAGAAATAGAAATTTCCTTAAATCCTCAACAAGCTGATGTTACCTATTTAGCTATACATCGTTACCTTAATCAGTTCTGTTATCTAGTTCATAATTAATATTTTTACAGTTTATCTTAATTGTCAAACATTATTTTTTATTTCTTTAAATGTCTATGCTGACTTTCACGCTTGACTTACTAATATTCAAAACATTTTGGCTGGCAATTGTATTTTTTAATTTCTAAAGGCTTAATTTGTTAAGTGGCAAAATAAATCCAACATTTATTTTGTTTATCTATTTATTCGCAACCATTTCGGATCTGGCATAAGGATTTTATTCTTTTTCAACTGCGTATTTCAATAATATGGCCGTTTTTTTTAATGCGAAATTCATGAATAAAAAACGTAATAAAAAATTATTAATGAACAGTTTTAAATGATGGAAAAAAATTTAGATTTTGTGACAACAAATTCAAGTTAAAGTAACACAAAACGGGTTCTGATAAATAAGCATCGACAAATCAAAGGACTGGCCTTGTACCCTGTGAATCGCCATAGCAGATGATAATAACGCTATGGCATATTACTACCTGTTAATAACCGGCTGTTATGATTTCTGCTTTGATACATTTCAAATGCAAACTATTAATAACCAATCTTGGGCCATTGAGCATTATTTTCTTATCAAATATTTCTTAGCTACATGACAAATGCAACAAATTTTAGTTTTAATAGATGAAGTGGCATTTCTGTATGAAGGAATTTAATAAATAAATCAACTTTCAATGTCAGTCAATGATGAAACTTACAAATTTATCTACTAAAGTTTATAAATCAAAAATTAATCGAATAGGAAGTGAAAATTAAGAATCCATTGTCGAATTTCAACTGAAATTTAATTAATAAAGTATTAAAAAATATCTTGATTATTAGTAAAAACCCTTTAAAATTATTTAGCTACCTTCTATTTTATTATAAATACTACTTACAAATGCAAGCTGCTGCCAATAATTGCCTAGCAATTGGAGGTTGATCACACATATAATATAATGGTTCTAAGACGTATTGAGCAAAGGTTAGAGATATAATTGCAACTGTACATGGTCTGGTTACTATGACATCAATCCACATTCGAATAAACGCCACTAACGGGCCAAATGCCTCATAAACATATGCATAATCACCTGATGATCGCTTAATTAGACATCCTAACTCCGCATAACAGTATGCTCCAATCATTGTATATATTCCACAAAGTAACCAAATTATTAAAGATGACCCACTGCTACCGGTTTTTAAATATACACCAGTTGGGCTTATGAAAATCCCAGATCCAATCATGCTACCAATAATGATCGTAATGCCATTCAATAGCGTAATAGTTTTTTTGAGATCATTAGATTTCACAACTTCACCATTGCAACTCTTCAAATCACCGTTTGTAACAGAATCGGTCATTTTTATGATTAAATTTCAATTAAAAACATTTAATTTAAAATTTAATTGTTGCACTTAAACAACTTTTAGGTCAAAAATATAATATCATAAGTATTTGTAGAAATCATAAATTATATTTTCATTTATTTAGTTGTGCTAACTGAATTTTCAATAAGTATAGAATAACACAAATTTTCAAAATATTTTAAAATAAAATGTAAATGAAAAATTTCGGTTGAATAGTTGCAATGGATTTTATTTTAATTTTGAATTAGAATTTATTCGTAAATAAATATTATAAATTGGCATTCCAAATATTAATATTCCATCTTTAATTTCTTACATATAAACCTAATTTACCCTTTAAAAATTCAAATGGTTCTAGAATGGGAACGAGGTCTTTGTCAAACATTTTAAGGTAAATTATTGATGGAGAAAAGATGGAATCCTTTCCATTTAAAAATTTTTATTGTATTTCACTCTAAATTATGAACTCTTAGCTCTGTAGCAATGACATCTTTTATTAATAATATTAATAGGGATTTAATTTCAATATAAATATTGTATTTAATATAAATTAAAATTAAATGTTTATATTATTCTGAGTGATGTCTAAAAATTACATAATTTCAGGAAGTATACCCAAAGTGTGTAAGGCACACAATTTAAGGAACTGACTAAATCAATGGGATAAAATTTTTGTTTACTTTCTGTGAATCGAAAAATTGCAATTATTGCGTAGATTTAATTACATAACTAAAAAATTCAAATTTATTTTGATATATGTTTTAATTGATATTTTAAAAAGTAAAAGCATAAAAATGACTTACAAATACATCCTGCTGCTAGTAGTTGTTTTGCCAATAAAGGTTGGTCGCATAAATAGTAGAAAGGCTCCAAAAAGTACTGGGCAAAAGTTAACGAGACAATGGCAATTGAACAAGGCCGTGTTACGAGAACATCTATCCATAATCTAACAAATCCCATTGTTGGACCAAACGCTTCATAAACATAAGCATAATCTCCCGATGACCGTTTGATCATACATCCCAATTCTGCATAACAATACGCTCCAATCAACGAATATAAGCCGCATAGAAACCAAATGATCAATGCTGAACCAATGCTTCCTGATTTCAAAAAAACCCCACTTGGACTAATGAAGATTCCAGATCCAATCATACTGCCAACTATTAGAGTAACTCCATTCAGTAGTCCGATTGTCTTCTTCAATTCTATAGTTTCAGATTTCTTTGGATTGCTGAAATCATTTTCTCTGGTGGCACTTTGGAAAGAATTTCCAGTTGACATTAAATAAGTAATAAATCAATCACCCTAATTTTTTCTCAAAACAATGAATTTTATTTATATATTTCTCGACTTTCGATTTAAACAAAAGCAGTCTTAATTAAATAAATAATAAAAATATTTATAATAATAGAAATGATAATAATTATAATAAAAATGATGATAATTATTATTATTATTATTATTATTATTATTATTATTATTATTATTATTATTATTATTATTATATTATTATTATTATTATTATAATTATTATTATTATTCTTTCATTTTTACCTCTGATTTCTTTTCAATAGGCAATGTATTTATTATTGTTATTAAATTTAAAGGATAATTTAAGCCTTTTACTGCGAAGTATATATATATATATATATATATATATATATATATATATATATATATATATATATATATATATATATATATATATATATATATATATATATATATATATATATATATATATTCAATTTTTTGATTTTTATTCCTAATGATCTCTAAAAGCGTACTTCCTTCAAATTTGATCAAGTTTTTTCATATTATTTTAAAATTATTTTAAAATTATCAAAGTCAATAAAAACTAATCAGACTGATGATTTCATTGATATCTTTTTTAGTGTTGATTAGTATGATGAGAATTGCCACTTTAAATTTGACATTTTTCTTTCCAATGTTTCCGTTGACTAAGATTTCAATTGAAATATTTTTTGCTTACTTTGATTCCTTGTCTTAAGACTACTCTTAAATGATGCTTCGACTTATCCTTCCAGACTGCTGATGGAAGGGCTTACGTCTCGTGTCTTTTACTTAAGATTGGTGGAAACTCAAATTTCAAATATTTCAAATAAAAAAATATATTTTATTAAAAAAAAGTTTTTTAAATCATGTAAAATTATGTTTAAAAAACACTAAAATCTTTAAAATTAAATTAAAATGACAAATATTTGATAAAAATTTATAAAACAACAACATTATACCACGCGCGCGCACACACACACACAAAATACAAAATGCAATATTCAATTATTTAAATATATTCAAAATATCCATAGACTGAGCGATTTGAGCATGGATCAACAATGTCTCATAGGTAACTTGTTCCCAATTGTTACTCGATAGTTACGCAATAGTTGCTTATTCCCAATTGTTACTCAATAGTTACTCAATAGTTATTCGCACTGATTTTAAAATCAGAAATACATATTTTTTACAGATATACTTTCTGACATGATCACTAATGTTAGTTAATTCATTCAGTTGACAATGCTCTTAGAACTCGAGTACAGAGATAACAGGAAGTCTCTCCAATGTATTTGGCATTAGGCCCATTACATGAAAATTGATACACGAGATCAGATCATAGACCAAATGGATTTGGAGATTTATTATTGAACATAATACTAACTTTGCAAGATGTGGGAATAATCCTAAATTATATTTTGTCTAGATATTCTACATATTGTCTACATATTGTCTACATATTGTCTACAATTCTCTGAAACTAATAATAAAAAAAATATTGACTCAGTGTGATTAAATCGATTTCTGTTGCAATTCTAGCTTAACAACGTACTAATTGAAGAATCAATATGTAACTTACCTTCAGACACACCTAAAAAAGGATCATAAGAATTCGACACCCATTAGAAAAGATTTAAGTAACGATGCAACTAAAGAATCGGTACTTTACTGAATTGACAAACGTGGAACAATAATTTCAAGCACGAAAAACCAGTTTTTCACCTTATATTGGAATTCACAAAGGTGTTTTCAACTTATTAAAATTTTGCCGTAACAATAGGAATAATAATAATAATAATAATAATAATAATAATAATAATAATAATAATAATAATAATAATAATAATAATAATAATAATAATAATAATAATAATAATAATAATAATAATAATAATAATAATAATAATAATAATAATAATATTAATAATAATAATAATAATAATAATAATAATAATAATAATAATAATAATAATAATAATAATAATAATAATAATAATAATAATAATAATAATAATAATAATAATAATAATAATAATAATAATAATAATAATAATAACAGTAACAATTATTTATGAATAAATTATATTTGAAGCAGATCCGAATTACATTAATTTGAATTCTTAATAATAAATTAAAAAGTAAAATGATAATCTGTTATAGCACTTAACCCTCCGGAAAATAAGATCAGAACGTATATAATAATAATACCAATAAACCACAAAAGCATATCAGTCGAGTATTAGTTGAACCTCCACTTATTTTTCCCAATTGTGTCTTGCCAATCGCAATTGTTTGTATAAAGAGGATTTTCTTTCGCAATGTAAAACGACTTTTGATAGGGGTTAGTATGGTTTCCAACTGTCGGAGCGCACTCAGGTACAATGTCAATGGTCCTAGCAGCTGAAGTTGTATCGATATTGTTTTCGATAAAGAATTCACTTCTTTTTACAGGAAAATCTGTCAATGTGATTTCTTTGGAAGGTACGATTCCCTTTTGTTGATATTCACTGAGAATTTCTGCGAGACTTTTACGTTGATAATTGAACAAGTTTTTGTTTTCTTCGGAATTGATAGTTTTGTTCGAAATTTGTCTCAAATTTGCCAGGTGTTTATAAGCACTTTCCTTATTTGGGAATATTTCCAATGGAGATTGATGATATGCACTGTCTCTTGCAGTTGCTCTTGATTTGTCATTTTGATGTGAACCATATGAATTATCATCAACAAATACTTCGCTCTCTGTCATATAAGGAATGGCATGAATTTCCTCCCACGTTTCGATGAGCTCATTTTCTTCGTCATCTATCTCCGGCTTTGATAAATCAAGTTTTGAATTAAACGAATCGTCATTTATTATCGTCATTCTGTTTGGTATTTCTTTAACTTCATAGTCATAGTCATCCCATTTAGATTTCGACACTACACCATCACTTTGAGATACATGTAACTCATTATTTATCAAACTCGCTCTTTTATCGGAATACCTTTGCCTGTATAATAAATCTGCTGCTCCTTCCTTATCTCTTGTTATTTTAAATTCTTCACGTTTCCGTAATTCTCGAATTCTTGGAATGTGATCTTGGAATCTATGTTGATAGTTTTCTGGATTTTCGTTCTTTGGTCTAATGTTTAAATTAATTTTACGAGAATTTTCTGCCTTGCATATTGTTGTTATTATTATCGTATAATTTTAGCAAATCTTCTACTTTTGCTTGCTTTTCGCTAAATGATCCTGAATCGTTTTCAAATTTTTGGATATCTAACTTGGGAATGCTAGATTGACGAAAACCACCATTTGAATTTCGGATTTGGATTTTGGAGTTGTATCTACCCAATGAATTTGACCGTCTGATCGTGGGTTCTTTGTCTACTTTGAATATTTGAGTTAATTTTGCAACAGTACCCTTACGTCCTAACACTTCTCCTTCATCAGTGGCAATTATTTCTTCATCGAATGACTTTTGACTTTCTTTCTTCAAACCTTTCAAAGTTTTTGGATATCGAATCATTCTAAGAGAACACAACCAAGACTAGCTATTGATAAAGTATGTAAAAATAAAAAAGAAACAATAAAATCGCACAACATAACTTTAATTGATAAAAACAGCTTTCAAATAGAATATAAAGGTAATAAAAAAGACATTTCAGATGATACAAACTATCGATTTTTCAGACAATTATGTAATTGATCTTGTTATTTCTATTATTATTATTGTTATTATTATTATTATTGTTATTATTATTATTATTATTATTATTATTATTATTATTATTATTATTATTATTATTATTATTATTATTATTATTATTATTATTATTATTATTATTATTATTATTATTATTATTATTATTATTATTATTATTATTATTATTATTATTATTATTTATTAAAAAGAGCTTGAAGACTATAAATCAGTAATCTATCGACGTATTTTGATACTCACGAATTTTCGGCAGTGCCTTTTTCAAGTAAATTTGATCAATATTGCATTCAACATTTATTGTTGGGGGAAAATAAATTTATTTCATATTTTATATTAAATATATTTTAATTACCCAAATAATATTTCCTATTTTTAATATTTTATTTTATAAAAAAACGTTTTTTAATTTTTATATATTTTTAAATTTAAATCCAAATTCAAACCTAAATTTGAACTTAAATCCAAATTTAAATAAAGGTATCAGGGATTTTTTTTAAATTTAGTTGAATGTTAATGAATTTAAGTTTTTTGACGGAAGTTTTTTGATATAAAGAGTCTCTGCGGCTAATCTTTGCAATGTATTTCTGAACGCATCTTGTATCATTTTGCATTTTGTTTCGTATATGAGTAGTGCTGATTTGTGCACTTTTTTCCAATGTTCCTGATAATTGCTGGTTTTGCTTTTGATGTGTTCGTTGAGTCTTGTTTGGAACGTTCTATGTGTTTCGCCTATGTATGATGCTTCACATCTTGTGCAAGTAATTTGGTAAACAATGTTTTTTGAGAAGCTAAACATTTGGTGGAGGATTGGCATATACAATTTCAATGAAACAGGTCTGATGTTAGAGATTTTTGAGACTTGCGAAGCTGTGATTGATGAAAATGTCATCAATATATTTTTTCCACATCAGGATTTTATCTCCAAAAAATGATCTAATATTAGATTCTACATGATGCAAGTAGAAAATGGCTAAAATCTGTGAAAGGTTGTTGCCCATAGCTAAACCATGAATTTGCTTGAACGGTTTTCCTTTAATTTATACAGTATCTGAGTTTTGTTCAGATAAGTCTGCAAAAACAGTTTCTGGTTTGAAGGTTTCAAAGAAAGAAGCGGCAACTGTAATGACGTTGTTCTATCCAGTGAGAGGGACAGATCCATAAAGATTTGAAACATCAAGAGATCCACAAAAGTATTGTTGCTCTAATGATGTTTGTAATTTCTGCAACAAATTGGTTTGTATTTTTAAGACAACAGGGGATAAAATTTAGTAGAATTTTAAGGATCTCAGCAAGAATTTTTGAAAGAGTTGTGGATGGAGTGTCAACAGCAAGTGGTCTACCTTTAAAAGGATCTTTGTGATCTTTGGGAAACATTTTCATGGTACTTGGTAAAGGTTCACTAGAATTGCATTTTGCAAGTAAATCTCTGATTTCGAGGTTAGTCTGTCTAAATACAATTCATTCACTTCCAGTGATCTCCAATGATTTCATTTTGAATGTTAGTAACAAAATCTTTGTACTCCAAATTTAGCAACCCTACCACTACACGTTAAAACACATGGTATTATATTTTAAAAGTATCAAAGCAGGAAATAATTCTGGTTCAAACTTACAGTGACATTTTCTCGACATGGTATATAGATTGATACTATTTCCCATATCCATAGTAATTGTAATTGATTCAATTATAATGCTATTTATCTGATATTGTAACTTATTAACATCCAAAGGTTTATTTCATCCTATTATTTTGCATTTACCGGATTTGAAAAATAGTTATTTAGTTATATTTAGTTATTTGGTTGGGAAAGGACACAATGAATCAGACACAACCTACTTTAATAAATCATATCCCAACAAATAGTAAGTCAGTTCAATAAATTACATAGACCTTTTCTAAATTTCTTCTATTTTTATTTGATTTGAAACTATCAATCAAAATTTTGTGAATTTATTTAATTTAATTATTATTTATTTATTTAATTATTAATTACATGTAATCTGCATCTTTATAATTATCAACGTATGACTGTAATGTGTGATGATTAAAATACGTTATGAATAACTCAAAATATGGAAACATTATTTCTAGAACAATTTGTAATGTTGTTAAAATAAGTAATACTTTTTTGACTTGAATTCTAAATGATGCGTTTGTTTTATATTTAACACAAAATTTCGGCTCTTCCTTTTCAAGTATTTGTAAATACAAACATAATCATAATTTTAAAATATTTTTACATAAAAATTAATAATTCCATGATATTTCTTAATAACAATTTATTCATATAAATAAAACAATTTTAGCGCGGATTATATTTTATTCTTTGGTAAAATTTATCAAAATTAAACTCATTAATAAAATTGTCAACCAATCGAATAAAAAGCTCAGTGGCTTGCCAATATAAAGAATTCCCAAGAGAAGTAGTTTGTTTTGGTAGGTATTATTCACAGCATTACGAAGAGAAATGATCTGGTGACATAATATGCCAGTATAACTAAACATCAAAATAAAAGGTGACCCTATATATGCATTCCAAGAATTATTTTTGAACTTTACAGGTACCCTATTCAATGAAAGTGACAACAAAATACATTTAAGGAAATTCTCCAGCAAAATCAAAGTATTATATATGATAAAAATGATACGAGTATATCTGTCATCCTTCATCAAATCTGGTTCAGTGGACAATATGTAAACATCGATAGTTATATTCATTATAACTGTTAAACCGTAACCAAAAGTCCCTAAATACAGTAGAAAACCTTTCAAACTAACCTTAGAAACCTTCGAATCAAGATTCCATAGCCTCATATCTTTAATGAATAAAATCGTAGCAACGATCGGTAAAACCTGCATAATCGTCTCGGCTATTAAAATCGTTTGATTAGTTTTTCGTAAGATTTCGATAGTTCTAGAGACAACTGTAAATATCAAGTACGATCCAGATATTATAATTCCAGAAGTCGATGTTATTCTCTCACCCTTTTGTTCAATGATATCTCCACTGATCATCTTCATTGAAATATTTTTTCTTAGATTTTTCATGTTAGCCTTGAAAGGAATTACCAGATAGGGAATGAAAATAAAACCAATAATAATCAAAGAATTCTCCATGCAATCTGAAAACCAATCAAATGCCGTTTCAGTGTATTTAGGATCATATTTGAAATTGGAAATCATGTAATTATTAGTGATGAAGGAGCCATTAAAATGTCTATCGATTGACAAGACAAAACTAACGGATAGCTTAAGTATAAAGGTGTAAACGCACTCCAAAGAGAAAAGAATAATACTAACAACAATCGTAAGACAATTGAAAATGTTTAAAAACCACAATTCTCCAGTGTCATCGGTACCAATCATGTCCAACACCAACACCAAATTTCCCACCAGGAATGCTCCGAAAATAATAGCGAATGCCATTTCATCTGCCACGCTATTGAATTTGAACAACAATTTTATTGCATAGGATATCAAACCGATAATCGAAAAAATTATTAATGGTAAATATATCAAGTAGAGGATCATAGGCTTTTTAATCGGGGATCTGTATCTGAAATTCCGATATCTGTAGTTGAGATTCGTGTTAAATATAATTATAAAGATATTGACAATGATCATTCCCAACAACACATAGTTGAAACCCTTATAAATGTTGTCCTTATAGTTGCCATATTCAATGACACAGAAGACATAGAACGCATAGTCTGACAGGACCCCGATGGAAAACAGAATCGAGCACAAACTGTACATAACTTTCACTGTCAGTTCTTGTTTGAATAAAATATCACTTGAAATTTGATCAATCATTGAAATATTTTCAAAAATTGTGCTATAATTTACAATTCTTAAGTAAGTCTTTCGTTGAAAACGGATGTTTAATGAATGCGATGGTTATAGATATAATAGTGAAACATGTGGATTTTGTACCAACTAAATTTTCAATCAAATTTTCGAAATTCAAAAGGATGTGAATCTTTATTGACAAATCGATAAATTATAAAGGAAATCACTAAAATGTTTGTTTTAATAAAATTGTAATTGATGAAATTGATTAAAATTAATTGCTAATTAAAACGAAATATTATAAATATGACGTATTAAAAATATTATAAATAACAATAAAATGCCATTTATTTTTAAAAAATAATTTTAATTTAATTTATCAGTAAAAAATTGATTTGATTTAATTTTCATAAAAGGAGTGATTCCTTAAAGGATCTTATATTTGTTTAAATCTTGGATATTTGAATAGAATGGATAACGAGAAAAACAGATTTAATACAACTGAGTACAGTATAGACGTAGATAGATGTATATTACATAGTGTGGTTTTTAAGGATGACCAACATCATTACTCTAGATTTTCCGTGCCCAAGGAAACCCCAAAGCTACAAACAAAATTTTTTCAGATGGTAAGATTAAAAATTTTTCACAACAAAGATAGTATAACATATTGATGATAAGTGAATACAGTAAAACCTCTATATAAATGACTTATATATAAGACTTCGGATATAACGGAAAAGAATCCGGTAATATGTAAAAAAATTAAAACTTGCAGTTAATATTATACATGTTTAAATTTCGGTGTCACCACACGTAAACAATTTTTAGCGGCCATGATAATCATATGTCTAGCACTAGAATTTGAGACATAATGTCGTCCTACTCGTATACTGTACCAAGCCGGAGCTATAGTATATTATGGGATTCCTGGTATAATAACGCGTAGGTTTCGACGCAGAACTCTGGTGTTTGCCACGTTGGATAGAGATTTACGCAGGATAAAGATAACTTAGAAGACACAAAAAGACAGAGTACCTTGGAAAACCTAAAGTGTTACAATTTAAAATTTTTAATTTTACTTCAGCGTGGAAAGATGTCAAAGAGCAAACATCAAAAAAATGGTTGGAAGAATTTGTTTGATCGCAAAGATGCAGATAGAGATTTAGAAGGGTAGGAAGTTCCTAATTTCTGTAGGAGGATATATAATAATGGCAGAGAAGAATTAGCTGAGGAAGGTGTTTTACGGTGGCCAGAAGTAGATGAAGGTGACCCTGGTTGTACCTATCGAACTAATTTTATTATTTGAAATTATAATAATAAAACTACTAGTTCAGACATTTATATATGACTATGACTATATATTAACATTGTTATTTTGCTTTTTTTTTATTTTGTTTTTCTGGTCGTCAGGCCGCCTGCGTGCGGCGCACGTAATGAAAGCCAGTCAGGCACAGCCCTGTTCATAATGTATATATTAACCTCTTAAGTGGTTTATTTCGTCAAACGAATAAATAGTAAATTATTGCCGGTAACTATGAATTAATCGATAAAATGTGAGACGTCCCAAACGGGAACATTGGTATCTAATTAATTAATTTAAAAATTATTGTTCCATGCGTGATTTTATAAGTCAATACAGTTCCAATGATCCGAAAATGTTGAGTATTCATAACCTAAATAATATTTTTAATAAAATAGAATTAGGACAATTTGATTTATATTCCTAGAATACTTTACCTGAAATAGTTTTTGATTTTAAAATTCCCGAATATTTCCGAACAAGGAATTAAAATGTGCTGGCTAAAGAAATGAAAATATGCGTTTTTTAAAATTTTAAATGACATTTCTTTGTTTTAGTAGATAGATTTGATATTTCGAATTCACTCTAAAATTCAGTAAAATAACTGAAATGATCGATTGAAAAATCTCATTATCATTAAAAAAACCAGAATAAAATCAACCAGTAGCAGAAATGGGAACAAAAAATTCAGAGCTAAAATCTTTGGACGGGAAACAGACACATCCGCAGCCAGCTGGACAAGTGACTTGAGTACCGGTCCGAGCAAACCAAGAATTCAAATGGTCAGCATGTCCACCATGATTGCATTGATCACAAACAGAAAATAAACCTCGGACAAAATTTCGACAAACTGAGCATATAAATGGAGTTTTCGATGTATCTTGATTGTTAACGGACACAATTCTTGTAGGACATTCGGAGCAAATCACTGTCGAACGATTAGGATCAATGTAAACAGATTTGCACCTATGATCATTGATACAGTCTAAATGATAAATGAAATATTTTTGTCACGCTAAGAAAAGCTTTCACAAAAGCACTTTTTCTTAATATTCCGAAAAAATAATTTAACACGTTCACACCGGCGCGGACCACCGGTGGCCCGCACTAACCTGTCCCATCGGGCGGTGCTTACCACCACTGGGACGTATTTGATTGTGTTCTTAGACGTATATTCTTCAAAAACATTTATTTTTTAATTACCATTATAAATGTAAAAATTCGATACGTGTATATTATATAAACATACAAACTTACACATGTGTTAATTTTTAGCGTTGCAATGAATAAACGCATTTAATATAGAAAGTGAGAAAGTGGTAGAAAAAATAAACTNAAAAAACTATAAAATCGTAAATTTGATTAACATAAATTTAAAAATTAATATTTCTATAGATTTTTATAATTTCGGCCGATTATTACGAATTCGCAAAGAATCAATCAGAAATATAATTTATAAATATAAAAAATTTAATAATTTGTATTTGTTACTTAATTACTTAATAAAATAATAATCACATCTAAAACTCCTGAAAAATTAATTAAAAATAATTTATAATAAAAAATGTTGATAAAAAGTATTATTTAAGAGCTTGAATAATGATCTCATATCTATATAGATCAATATTCAAGTTTACTTTAAATAAAAATAAATTACTTGAAAGCCATTTTTAAAATGGCTAAATACAAATAGTTAAAATAGCTAAATAAGTAGTTGAATGCATGTAGTTAAATTAACCACATGCATTCCAAAAAATGTCATCGCAAAGAATGACGCATCTATAATTGATTGTACATACCAACCCATATTATAGATGCGTTTATTCAGTGCAAACGGGTGTATAACTTTGTTTAATAACATGAACTGTGATGCCAAATAATGCGCGACTGCTTGAACGTGTGAACTAAATAAATGCAAGGCAAATAAATAATGGACAAATTGAATGCAAACGTCAAAAATTAAACTTTCACTATCCGCGTCTGTCCAAAGGTCATTTTAATAATTGCAAGGAAAATTTACAAGTCGGATTGCTGCGTATAATTTATAAAGTTTGAATTATTGCTCTGAAAATACAGGTGTAGATAACATAAGAAAAGATGATAAGTTTTTTATATTTAATGTATCATTCGACAGAAATACGGATAAACATTTATAAGCATCGATTGAAATAAAGATGTAAAATTTTAACACTTTCACAGACAGGATGTGCATTTGCAGTCACCAACCAAAGCAACAAATATCCCTGGAAATATAGACACATTTTCGATTTAAAATCTTATTGCTGGTTAGTTACACTATCCCTATAAATTATTAAAAAAGAAGATTATGAATCCTACTTTTAAACAAATTTCGTTATATGACGATGAAAGGGTGCGTGTTTCTGTGAAGCATTTAATCAAGGTGATACTGTTAAATACAAAATGAACTTACAGGGATTTCCTAAATGTTTCATCATCTTTGTCAAAATGTTTAATCACTTTGTCAAAAGGTTTAATCATTAAATTCAATAATTTTAAGTTGAAGCTTAAGTTAACCAGAAAAAGATTGACCCGTATTCCGATTGAGAGGAACACTGAAAATCGCCTAGATGAGAGAGCATCTGAAATTTTAATGATAGGTGATGAAAACCTGGTATTTCTTGACGAAACGGGCTTCAATCTGCACAAAAGTAGGGCATACGGAAATGTGAATAGAAGTTTTATGTGTGTGATTGGTATAAATGGTATAGTCGCATGTCAATATCGAACTGGTTCATATAACCAATCTCTATTTATCGAGTTTAGATGTTCAGATTTTATTGTCCGAAAATCGAATTCCCGTGAAATTTATAATACCTTACTCACCAGAGCTCAACCCAATTGAAGAGTTTTTTTCGATGTTAAAATCACGATATAATGGATTGAAAGCTGCCAACGCAAACATAAGGATAGAAGATGCTTTAGATGAGTTACTGGGAACTGATATATCTTATGGAGTAGAACAGTGGTGGCCAACCCAAATCAATCGAAGGGCCAAATTTTCGGAAAAATACTATCACGGGCCACAATAAATTCATTTAAATAAATATAACTCGTTTTTACGATTCTAGTAAACTTTGAATCAATTTTTTAAATTAAAAACATTCTTAATTCGAATATGAATTCTAAAATATTTGTAGTAAATATTGAATTATTTTAAAATATTGAATTGAAAATATTATATTGTCGATTAAAATTAAAAATTATTGTTAAATTTTTATTTCAATATACAAGAATAATTTTCGTATTATATCTGTCTTTTAGTGTATAAAGCTGTTTTTTATTTATTTTTGGACCACTAAAAAAGAAATGTTAACGAATGAAGAGAATTTGAAAAATGAAACTAAATTTCGAGGGATTGATACGGATTTTCTAATAATAGAAAATATTGTCATTTAATACTTTGCTTAAAACCTTATCTTATTATTTACCTATTTAACATTTAATTTATGCCGCAACCAAAAAACCATCATTTTGTACTCATAATAATAATAATAATAATAATAATAATAATAATAATAATAATAATAATAATAATAATAATAATAATAATAATAATGAAATCAATTAAACAAATAAAAAATACTTCTTAAGAGAAACACATCGAAATTGTAATGGCCAAAGATCAAGTTGAAAAATTTGACCGGCAATATTTTTTGCACAATTTTCGAACTAAAATTCAATAATTTATGGGCAGAGAGTATGGACACATAATGTAGCAATATTCGGTTATACTGGAGATTTTTAGTAGGGTCAATGAGCCTGTTGCCAAATGGTTAATATTGCCAAAATAATTTCCATACCTTATTTGCTCATTTTGCTGGAAATGTTGCAAGCTCATGTCAGGAACTGCGTTATCCACTCTCTTTAGGTTGCTTGTTATTTCTAGCTCTCCGAAACTGTTGTTACGAAATCTTCCTGGACCTGTGGATGGAATATTTTATATGGGAAAACTAACAAAAAGAGATTATTTGTTAAAAGCTAAATAGGTGAATATTGAAACGTGATAAAAGAGAAACACAGTAAAACAAAAGTTTCAAAAAACGAAAAATTGTTTAAATGCATGTTTTATGCAAAATGTCAAAAGGAAAGATAAGTGAAAGAAAAAATGTTAAAAATTAATAAAACATTATAAGTATTGTTATAAACTTCATGGAGTGTGGTTAAATGTTATGAGGATTGAAATAACATTATTATATTGTGTAATAAAAAATGAGAATTTACGCAAATTAAGCTTTGTAAAGAAACGAAATTAAAAATACTGAATTTTATTAGTAAAATATGCGCTTGATGGATGTGAGATGATTTTATTTTTAATATCGTAATTAATACGAAATTAATATCGTAATATATTAAAAAGAATGTGAATGGTTAAAAATATTGAAATAATATTTTTCTTAATTAAAATTTTTTTGTATAGCGCATAATAATCGTACCTTAACATCCTTTGTATTGCTTTCAGGTTGGAAAAAATCTGGTTACTTTACTTCTATATATACTATGTTTTCAAATAACAAATTTCAAAAAACATAGGTAAAGGTTATTGAAGAACGACAACAAAAAACATAGGTAAAGGTAATAAATATTTCAGAAATATTATGTCTTTATTGAAGAACGACAACAGTCATGACTTATGTGTGATTGCATGTTATAAATGTGGATAGCTTTCCGGTTTCAAGACAATAAATAAATGTAGAATTCATCAATGCAATATTTCAATTATAAACAAATTTCATCATTAAAATTAGAACAGCAAATACGAAACCATTTAATTTCCTGTCAAATTAAACCTATATATCAAGTATCAGTTCATATTTCATTCTTGGCCATTGTGAAACTTATAATGCTGCAGAATACAATTCTCATTCAATCAAAAAGAAATGCCGTTATCAAATTTATGATTTCGATAAAACTCCTAATTATTAGCATGGTTTATTTGACGAATTTCAGTTTATTTATCATTAAAATCACCCCCCTGGAAGATCGACGTAAAGGGATTCCTGAAATAATTACATATGCAATGGTGATTGTGAAACTAACGAATATCATGCTGATCATATACAATACGAGAATCAATTACAGATTCAGAAATTTGAGGATCAGAAATCCAGTTGAACGGCCAATGATCCTATATTTGATTTGTTTGCCATTATTGGTGATTTCTATCATTTGTATGTCTTTGAGTGCTATCCACACGACTTTGAAATGGATGTCGTCGGGTATATATATGTCAGTTGATTACGGATTCTCAATAATAAATTTGATCGCGGTCATTTTGTTAATCCTCAATATTAGTGGGTGTAGGAACACCGGAGAAGAATGGTTGATGAGTTATGTCAACTTTTTGATTATAATAATCACGATTTGTACAATTTCGATGGAAGCTCTGAAAATGCTTTCTTGTAAAACGTCAAGAATTTATTCAATGTTAATTAACAAATATTTCAATATCTCACTCTATGAAGAGAACAAATTGAGTAAATCATTTTTTACACCTCACATTCTCCATACAATATATGTTGTTCAAGAAAACTCCATCATTATGCTTGTTGTGGTTCTCTTTCCTTACCTAATTGTTTGTTTGGATGAACATATGAAAAATATGTTTAGAAATATATCCAAAGAAATAATTCCACAGACACTTAGTGTGAAAAACCCAAAGTTTATTTCTAAATCCGGATGCATGACTATCGTAGTATTTCCTGTATTTGAACTAATACTAGTAATTTATGCTTATGGTAAATCATATGCTGAAGTGGGCGCTGAAGAATGGATTTATAGAGGATTTGATGGCTTGAAATTTATATTTGTGGTGATAAATATTGTATCAATGTTTCATGAAATAAGCCTTTGGTCAAGTGTTGAAGAAAATAGATTTTTTGACTTGAAAAAACTTTTTATCTATTTCGGAACATTTGGAAATATAATAAAATTAATCATTCTTGTTTTCTTCGATATTTATCAGATTGTCAACCAAAATATTTTCGAAAATTCGAATTTGTCACTTCATTGTTCCTTCATTGTAATGCATATCGAAGATATTGCAGAGACTGTTTTAATGAGCTCACTGATTCTGTTTATTCTTGAAAGGAAAGCTAAAACATTTCCGAAATGTTCGTGGAGTTATACATTTTGTTCACCAATTTTGTTACTGTTGAATCGAGTTAATGAAATTATTAGGTGCAGCTTATATATGTTTATTACGAGAGGAAAATATTTTGAGATCAACCTAATTTTGATTGGTAGTTATTATTTTGTCCAACCAGCCATTATATGTTATAACGTAACTTGCGTCATTGTTCTGGCATCAACAGTATACTCTATGACACGTTAAATAATTAATATTCATTTCAAATGTATTTTAAAACATGTTTATATTTTGTTTATTCCATATATTATATACAGTTGGATGAGTATACTGTATAAGAGAGTACTAAATCATTAGAATAACAGAGTTTAATAAAAAGATTCTTGACTAATACTTGATTTTTGTATTAAAAGTTATGTTTGACTTATTATTTATTTCTTATGTAATATTTACCCAAATGTTATTTTAATCCTCATAACATCATTTATCGATTTATTCTAAACCTTAAGGTTGAGGTTATATGAAATGAAATGAATATTTAACTAAACTGAAGCAGTGAGATTAGTTATGAATAAAATTGATGTAAAGGGACATAGCGGAAGTAGAACTGAAAAATAAGTGCGTAATAAATATAAAAAGTTGGTAAATGCGGATAAATAAGTAATAAATCGCTGGAAGGTGATCTTGGAATATAAACATAAATAGCAATATAATAAGAGGAATATCATAAAAATGAATGGAAAATAAAAAATGTGATTATTAATAATTTCTTAAATGAAAATCTCGACAGTAAACAAAACATTTTCTGACAGAATTATTTATGAGAACTATCAGTGACGATATTTAAATTGTTATATAGTTTAAATATTCGGATTTTATATTAAATATATTTTTGAAAATAGCGTGTTAGTTTTAATGATTATTGATGAAAATGTTACTGACAACCACGCCGAAATCGCAGCTCTGACGAGATCACAGAAAAGGCAGAAAATTGTGGAATCTTTGCCAAAGAATATTCAAGATTCAATTTATCCAGTGGTAAAGAAGTTTTTGGAGGAATAGAAGAAAATGCAAAGGACTGGCTTGTATCTATTGAAAAATTTGAGACGATAAATTCGCTCAATTTAGGATCAGCGTTCGATTTGTTATTACATGTAGACGCAAAAGAGTTATGTATGGCCTTTAAGGAAGCACGAAAGACTCCGGCCTCAGATCAAGAGGTAAAAAGTTGGTTTATTTTAAAATATAAGTTTTATTGTAAAGTATCGAAGACATGAGTTTGATAAAGCAGAAATCGGACGAAAGGTTTGAAAATTTTATAATCAGAAGAAATTAGTGCGCGAAGTTCTTTCCGCAAATCAAACAGAAAACATGATTGTCAAAGATATTGTAACAAGACGTATATATTCAGAAAAAGTTAAGGATGCAATTGCAATGAACCCAGAAGTATCTCTTACAGAAATAGAGAAATTGAATGTAAATTTTGAAAATATTTTACATACAGAAGACACCAGAGAGGTATTTGTATTGGCAGATGTTAAGAAAAAATCGTCGTATGCATCGGTAACAAGGAATAAAATTCCAGTAAGGCAGAATGTTCAACCATTGATTAGACCATCAGTTCCAGAGACTAACCGGTATGTCAGTAAAAAAAGAAGTCAAGACAATTATAACAATAGACGACATAGTACTGAAAGAAGGCGAAGTTTAGAAAGTTTATTGGTTAATGAGAGACCAAATAGACCTACGGTTTCTTTGAAAAATATTGCAAGACGAGTTTACAAAAGGATTAACGGAACCAGAATTGCGACCTTTACAACCCGGTCAATGTTAATGTTATCTGATTGTTTAATAAATTTAACATTTAAAAATTACATACATTATTTTGAAATAACTTCCATTAAAATCTTCGTACATAATTAAAAAATAATTTAAATATGAAATTTTCAAAACTGATAAAAAAACAGGACAATAATTTTTAAGCAGTAATTACTCATTTTTTGTATGAAAAATACTGCTAACATACATGCTAAAGTTTTTATATTTTGCAACGCCGTGAACAGCCTGTTTTATAAATGAAAAAACAAATCAATATGATATAGGTAACGCATTAACTTACATGAGTTAAAATCTTGTTACGCTAAAAAACTCCTTAATTATGGGGATTCTAACTTGATCAGAGAAATAAATTGTCTCTTACCACAAAATTCTTATAATAAAAATCGTTAGCAAACTAGTGATAAAAAAATTATTGCGTTCAACAGCACTTAAATAAGGTTTTTTTATTGAAAAATCTTTAGGAATATTGAATTATAAAGTTATTTTTTAAAAGTATTTTTTTCATATATATTCAAGAAACTTACTCAATTCATATTTCATAAATAATCATACCTAAAGCATGTATAAATAATTTTTATTAAAAATAATTAATTAACTACATCAAAATTACTTTTAATTTAATTTAAATATAATGTAAAATCGCCTTAAACTAATAATTAATTCTAGGCATCTTATTTTGTCGCGTAATTTTATTATAAGCTTCATATATTTATATTATATAGTATATTAGTATAAATTGATGATTTCTTGGTAGCAGCATTAATTAAATTTTAAACAATTAAATGATAATTTAAGCTTTTTGCTGCAATTTTTTCCTGAAAAGGGCTATCTTATAGTCGAAAATTTTTTAATTTGTATTAAATATATTATTTGCAACAAAAAGCTTAAATTATCATTTAATTAAATAGTTAAACATACATGGCAATGATTTAATTATAAGATAACGCCAATCAAACATTCTTTTCACGATATATTTCGACAGTTTTCCTGTCATCATCAGATGGGATATAATAACTCATTAAATTAAGGATTTTAAATAAATTTATTAATCATATATAAAAAAAAATTTTATTTTATAAAAACATTTAATTATTTTTAAAAAAATTATACTTAAATTAATATATAATTTTTTTCTAAATTTTAGCATTTAACATTTAATTTGATAATTTAAAATTTTTTTATTAATTATTTAATCTAATACAACAATCAATACATACAATATAAAAAAATCCTATTTAATAACTTATTTAAAAACACTCAAAACACAAGTATTTACTGCATTCTGCACATTAATTTTCGGATTCAATGATTTTATCAACAACGCCTCACAAATCACTCGTTCCCGATAATTATCGAAATTTTTTAATAAAATTTTAAAATCAGACATACCTATTTTAATCTTACAGCCCTTATTGTGCTCACCAATATGGGTCAAAGCCTTCGGTCTACAATGTTCTCGAGCTCGAATACAGAGATGACGGGAAGCCTCTCCAATGTATGTGGCATTACACCCATTACATGTAAACTGATAAACGAGATCGGAACACAATTCAACCGGAGTTTTTGACTTATTAATAAACATATTGCGTACTTTCCATGAAGTTGACACTATCCTATAGTTTAAATTCCCTAACTGCTTTCTTATCTTCTCTTTATAATCCTTAAAACCTTCTGAGTAAAATTAATTAAATAGTGTGAGCAAGGATGATGAGCCTAAATTTGTGTCAGTATTGCCGTTAGTATTGTTTAGTATTGTTTAAAATCCTTAATTTAATGAGTTATTATATCCCACTTGATGATGACAGGAAAACTGTCGAAATATATCGTGAAAAGAATATCATTTAATTGTTTAAAATTTATAATATATTGTACCATATTGACAAGAAGCTAATATGTTAGATTAGTGATTGAAAGATTATTTACATCTAAAAAGTTTCAATGAAACAGACAAAGAAATAACAGTTTTTATCCGATATTAAGTGCATTTAATTACATTCAATTTAATCAAATTTGATATTTTATAAAGCGAAAATCAAATCAATGTACCTGGCAGGGTGATTCGAGGACCGGTATCAGTTATTGCACCAGGATGATATGCAGCATAATAGTTTTGCATTGGATAATGAGACATCTGATGCGTTAAAAAATCGATGAAAAGCACCAAAATTATGAATCAGCGAAAATAAAATCAATGAAAATCAATAAATTCAATATAAAAATCAAGTTATAGAAAGTTTTCCGACTTACTATCTTCATTGATCTCCATTACAATAAGAGTTGCGTTTCTCTTATCATCATAAATTTTGTACTTTTGAAGGCCCTCCACAAAAATACTAACGCACAAATTCGAGTTCTATGGCAAGGAAATCCGTTCAATCAAATTGTAATATATAAATCCATAGAATATCTCAAATACCTTCTATTCAACCCGAACAATAAAAAAATAATTTCAGTAAAAATTTATCAAATACGAATAAATCTGTATCTGTTGCAGATGGAGAATGAACATAAATCAAACATAGACGTGCCCGATACCGTTTATCATTTTATATATCGGGATGAAAACACTTTTTGGAGTGTAAATAAATTAACAACTGTTAATCTGGCTCAACGCAAGCAATGTTTCAATAACAAAACAATTACAATTTAGAATTCTCTTTATTGTTTACAATCACAGCAAATTATCAGGGAATCAGTAAAAATATCAATGTTTCTTTTGATATCTTTAATGATTCATAGTCAATTTTTTAATAAATACCATGTAAAATGTATTATTATGAAACATTTAATGTTACAGGGGTTTTCATTCTTATATTCCCATGTTTTCATTCCTATATTCCCATGTTTTCATTATTATATTCCCATGTTTTCATTCCTATATTCCCATGTTTTCATTCCTATATTCCCATGTTTTCATTATTATATTCCCATGTTTTCATTATTATATTCCCATGTTTTCATAGTTATATTCCCATGTTTTCATTCTTATATTCCCATGTTTTCATTATTATATTCCCATGTTTTCATTCCTATATTCCCATGTTTTCATTATTATATTCCCATGTTTTCATTCCTATATTCCCATGTTTTCATTATTATATTCCCATGTTTTCATTATTATATTCCCATGTTTTCATTATTATATTCCCATGTTTTCATAGTTATATTCCCATGTTTTCATTATTATATTCCCATGTTTTCATTATTATATTCCCATGTTTTCATTCCTATATTCCCATGTTTTCATTATTATATTCCCATGTTTTCATTCCTATATTCCCATGTTTTCATTATTATATTCCCATGTTTTCATAGTTATATTCCCATGTTTTCATTCTTATATTCCCATGTTTTCATTCCTATATTCCCATGTTTTCATTCCTATATTCCAATGTTTTCATTCCTATATTCCCATGTTTACATTCCTATATTCCCATGTTTTCATTCATATATTCCCATGTTTTCATTCCTATATTCCCATGTTTTCATTCTTATATTCCCATGTTTTCATTCATATATTCCCATGTTTTCATTCCTATATTCCCATGTTTTCATTATTATATTCCCATGTTTTCATTCTTATATTCCCATGTTTTCATTCCTATATTCCCATGTTTTCATTCATATATTCCCATGTTTTCATAGTTATATTCCCATGTTTTCATTCATATATTCCCATGTTTTCATTCTTATATTCCCATATTTTCATTCCTATATTCTCATGTTTTCATTATTATATTCCCATGAAATTGATATGAATATAAAACTGGTGCATATAACTCAGAAAGTTTTATAGACTATATTACTGAGAAGCTATCGCCATATTTTAGAAGGTATCCTCATAAAATTTTGGTTATGGACAATGCGAGAATTCACAAATCTTCTACCGTATTGCCAACTTTTTCGGATTTGCAAATACCAATAAAATATCTTGTGCCTTATTCACCAGAACTTAACCCAATAGAAGAATTCTTTTCTATGATTAAATCATGTTTTTATGGTTTACGATTAAATAACACAGAAAGAACAATCGAAATGTGTTTAGATGATCTATTAACAGCAGGAACGGATTATTCTAATCAATGCGAGGGTTTTTATCTGAATATGCGTAGGTGGCTAGATAAAGCTTTAAGAAGAGAAATGTTTATATAAATAAATATTTATACGCTTTATTTTTGTTTATAAATTGTTTTGATAGTTTTTTATTTATATAAATATTTAAATATATGTTAACATTTATTTATTTTTATGGGAATATAATAATGAAAACATGGGAATATAGGAATGAAAACATGGGAATATATGAATGAAAACATGGGAATATAAGACTGAAAACATGGGAATATAGGAACGAAAACATGGGAATATAAGAATGAAAACATGGGAATATAAGAACGAAAACATGGGAATATAGGAATGAAAACATGGGAATATAGGAATGAAAACATGGGAATAAAGGAATGAAAACATGGGAATATAAGAATGAAAACATGGGAATATAGGAATGAAAACATGGGGATATAGGAATGAAAACATGGGAATATATTAATGAAAACATGGGAATATAATAATGAAAACATGGGAATATAATAATGAAAACACGGGAATATAGGAATGAAAACATGGGAATATAATAATGAAAACATGGGAATATAATAATGAAAACACGGGAATATAGGAATGAAAACATGGGAATATAAGAAAGAAAACATGGGAATATAAGAATGAAAACATGGGAATATAATAATGAAAACACGGGAATATAGGAATGAAAACATGGGAATATAATAATGAAAACATGGGAATATAATAATGAAAACATGGGAATATAATAATGAAAACACGGGAATATAGGAATGAAAACATGGGAATATAAGAATGAAAACATGGGAATATAAGAATGAAAACATGGGAATATAGGAATGAAAACATGGGAATATAATAATGAAAACATGGGAATATAGGAATGAAAACATGGGAATATAAGAATGAAAACATGGGAATATAGGAATGAAAACATGGGAATATAGGAATGAAAACATGGGAATATAAGAATGAAAACATGGGAATATAAGAATGAAAACATGGGAATATAGGAATGAAACCATGGGAATATAGGAATGAAACCATGGGAATATAAGAATGAAAACATGGGAATATAAGAATGAAAACATGGGAATATAAGAATGAAAACATGGGAATATAGGAATGAAAACATGGGAATATAAGAATGAAAACATGGGAATATAGGAATGAAAACATGGGAATATAAGAATGAAAACATGGGAATATAAGAATGAAAACATGGGAATATAGGAATGAAAACATGGGAATATAGGAATGAAAACATGGGAATATATGAATGAAAACATGGGAATATAAGACGGAAAACATGGGAATATAGGAATGAAAACATGGGAATATAGGAATGAAAACATGGGAATATAGGAATGAAAACATGGGAATATAAGAATGAAAACATGGGAATATAAGAACGAAAACATGGGAATATAGGAATGAAAACATGGGAATATAGGAATGAAAACATGGGAATAAAGGAATGAAAACATGGGAATATAAGAATGAAAACATGGGAATATAGGAATGAAAACATTGGAATATAGGAATGAAAACATGGGAATATAAGAATGAAAACATGGGAATATAAGAACGAAAACATGGGAATATAAGAATGAAAACATGGGAATATAAGAACGAAAACATGGGAATATAAGAACGAAAACATGGGAATATAAGAATGAAAACATGGGAATATAAGAACGAAAACATGGGAATATAAGAATGAAAACATGGGAATATAGGAATGAAAACATGGGAATATATGAATGAAAACATGGGAATATAAGACTGAAAACATGGGAATATAGGAACGAAAACATGGGAATATATGAATGAAAACATGGGAATATAAGACTGAAAACATGGGAATATAGGAACGAAAACATGGGAATATAAGAATGAAAACATGGGAATATAAGAACGAAAACATGGGAATATAGGAATGAAAACATGGGAATATAGGAATGAAAACATGGGAATAAAGGAATGAAAACATGGGAATATAAGAATGAAAACATGGGAATATAGGAATGAAAACATGGGGATATAGGAATGAAAACATGGGAATATAGGAATGAAAACATGGGAATATAAGAATGAAAACATGGGAATATAAGAACGAAAACATGGGAATATAGGAATGAAAACATGGGAATATAGGAATGAAAACATGGGAATAAAGGAATGAAAACATGGGAATATAAGAATGAAAACATGGGAATATAGGAATGAAAACATTGGAATATAGGAATGAAAACATGGGAATATAAGAATGAAAACATGGGAATATAAGAACGAAAACATGGGAATATAAGAATGAAAACATGGGAATATAGGAATGAAAACATGGGAATATATGAATGAAAACATGGGAATATAAGACTGAAAACATGGGAATATAGGAACGAAAACATGGGAATATAAGAATGAAAACATGGGAATATAAGAATGAAAACATGGGAATATAATAATGAAAACATGGGAATATAAGAATGAAAACATGTGGTTATAAGAATGAAAAACCCTATAATAACATTAAATATATTCAGTATAAATTGAAATTTGATTATTAAAATTAAAAATTTTAAAACATAATTTCAAAAGAAAAATTAATAAAATTTGTTAATTAAATCAATATTATCTATAGTTTTTTTCTATCCTACCTGATGATGACAGGGAAACTGTCAAAATTTATCGAAAAACGAATAATTATAACATTGTAATGTTTTTTTAGTCATTAATGTTTAGTTATTAATTTTTAGTTTTCAATGTTCATTGTTTTAATTTGTTACAGAACAAACAAACATAACATATAAATAAACTAAGTATATTGTTGTATGTATGTTCTGACTATTCAATAAGTCTCTACAACAATAATCACCTCTTTTCTTTAATCCTCTGACTTAACTTGATTCTTTCTTTTGTCATCGCTACCTAAGGCAAAATGATCATTATTTCTAAATTGGAGTTCATTTATATAGTTAAAATAATCGCATTGGTTGATGGTGTTTTAACTAAGCTATCACTCCTTGACAATCTTTTTCATATTCTCGTCGATGAAGAAAATAATTAATTGTTCCACCGTGCATCTCTCCTGTGATAATGCTTTTTCGTTTTAATCCTTCCCCATTTCCCCTCTCATGATAATGGTTTCTCAACTTCGCTTTTGTTTACTTCTCTTTCTGTTTGCTCAGTTCGGGTTTCCCTTAATTAATTAATTAACAGTTTTCTGTTTTCGTACATTTTCTTGCATTTCGACTTTTTCTGAACATAATCTGAAAAATTCGTTTTCGTCGTGATCTTCCCCATCATCTCATCCGCATCTGAGCCGTTTTTCCAAATTTGATTTGATAATTTTTTGATTTTGAATTTTCATTTTTTAATTACATAATTTTAAATTTAACAGCCCCAACAATATTATGTGATTGAATGTGTGCATTTTAATTACTATGATTGGATTGGTGAACGCGTGATGAAAGGTCAATTCTATAGTTCAAAAGTAACTAAAATTTAAAAACAATAAGAAATGTTGTAAATAAGAAGTTATTGAATTGAATTAAAATTTGCATTTTGATCACAGTAACATTTATGATTTATTATAGCCAGTATAGTAATGGAAATTAATTAAAACTAACTATAGTGTCAGAATGGATATTATCCATCAATGATTCTTGGGATATATTTTTATGACTGCCTGATGTCAACGAAATAGAAGACGCATTATTTTTGTTTTCCTTGAAATTATTCTCCAAATCTGAATCAATGGCTCGCATAACTATAACTAGCATAGCAGCACTCTGGATGTCATTAATATGGAGAAAATGTGTCATCCTGAATATTCATTCAATTACCGAATTTCAGTTGACTAGTTAGAATTTACCACAACTCACACAAGCCACGTCCCATAGACTGGGTTGCCCAAGGCCTAATGTAACCACAACTTATATTGATACTAGGTTTACACCCATTCGCCAATATTGCACAATATTGCCAGAACTTGAACCAAATATATCAGCATTACTCAGAATCAAAATTTAACCTCAAATAAGTCCTTTCTATTACAATTGGTTACAGCATTTAAATTGTTATGACACATCGCTTCAACATTGGAGATATTTAAACTTGTAGAATAATAATAATTAATAATAATAACAATAATAATATTAATATTAATAATAATAATAATAATAATAATAATAATAATAATAATAATAATAATAATAATAATAATAATAATAATAATAATAATAATAACAATAATAATAATAATAATAATAATAATAATAATAATAATAACAATAATAATAATAATAATAATAATAATAATAATAATAATAATAATAATAATAATAATAATAATAATAATAATAATAATAATAATAACAATAATAATAATAATAATAATAATAATAATAATAATAATAATAATAATAATAATAATAATAATAATAATAATAATAATAATAATAATAATAATAACAATAATAATAATAATAATAATAATAATAATAATAATAATAATAATAATAATAATAATAATAATAATAATAATAATAATAATAATAATAATAATAATAACAATAATAATAATAATAATAATAATAATAATAATAATAATAATAATAATAATAATAATAATAATAATAATAATAATAATAATAATAATAATAACATATAATAATAATAATAATAATAATAATAATAATAATAATAATAATAATAATAATAATAATAACAATAATAATAATAATAATAATAATAATAATAATAATAATAATAATAATAATAATAATAATAATAATAATAATAATAATAATAATAATAATAATAATAATAATAATAATAATATTAATAATAATAATAATAATAATATTAATAATAATAATAATAATAATAATAATAATAATAATAATAATAATAATAATAATAATAATATTAATATTAATAATAATAATAATAATAATAATAATAATATAATAATAATAATAATAATAATAATAATAATAATAATAATAATATTAATATTAATATTAATAATATAATAATAATAATAATAATAATAATAATAATAATAATAATAATAATAATAATAATTAATAATTAATAATAATAATAATAATAATAATAATTAATAATTAATAATAATAATAATAATAATAACAATAATAATAATAATTAATAATTAATAATAATAATAATAATAATAATAATAATAATAATAATAATAATAATAATAATAATAATAATAATAATAATAATAATAACAATAATAATAATAATTAATAATTAATAATAATAATAATAATAATAATAATAATAATAATAATAATAATAATAATAATAATAATAATAATAATATTAATAATAATAATAATAATAATAATAATAATAATAATAATAATAATAATAATAATAATAATAATAATAATAATATTAATATTAATAATAATATTAATAATAATAATAATAATAATAATAATAATAATAATAATAATATTAATAATAATAATAATAATAATAATAATAATAATAATAATAATAATAATAATAATAATAATAATATTAATATTAATATTAATAATAATAATAATAATAATAATAATAATAATAATAATAATAATAATAATAATAATAATAATAATAATAATAATAATAATTAATAATTAATAATAATAAAAATAATAAAAATAATAATAATAATAATAATAATAATAATAATAATAATAATAATAATAATAATAATAATAATAATAATAATAATAATAATAATAATAATAATAATAATAATAATAATATTAATAATAATAATAATAATATTAATAATAATAAAATAATATTAATAATAATAATAATAATAATAATAATAATAATAATAATAATAATAATAATAATAATAATAATAATAATAATAATAATAATAATAATAATAATAATAATAATAATAATAATAATAATAATAATAAAAGAAGAAGAAGAAGAAGAAGAAGAAGAAGAAGAAGAAGAACAACAACAACAACAACAACAACAAGAAAAACAAGAAAAACAAGAACAAGAACGAGAAGTAGAAGAAGAAGAGATAATATTAATAATAAAACCTGTAATTATTGGCTAGAGAAAGATTAAATAACGATAGCTGTAAAACATTGTATAATAGAACGATGTGGGTTTGCTTTTGAATACCTGTCAAGGAAAAGTGATATTCTATGAAAATAATTCAAATTTATTTACTCTGTGTTGACAATTTTCGACTAGGAGTTTCAGTATTGAATTCAGTTGATTTCAACTTCCTGATATTCGACTTGTAATATTGCTAGAATTTTCGCTATTACAAATGAAAATACCATAATGTAAAATTCAACTTTTTGTGTGGTATTTTTGTTCATTTCATAGAAAAATCCTTTAGATGAGGAGCTCGCGTTGGCTAGTTTACTGATATCAGCTAATGATCGAGGAGCACTGTGAAATCGACTCATGTACCCTTCTGGAGATAAGAAACAAACCAATAGACCTGTAACAAATTTTTTGTGGAAATTCAAAAGAAAAGACAACACGAACCTGTGGGAGAAAATGACGCTCCACAGATTCTCGGAAATGGCACTTTTACATCGGGCAAACTTGTGAAAGAATGTATTGGGGTACTTGGATCCTTCAATGATCGAATAGCTCGCAAGCTGAATCTCGACTTAAAGGAGATACGATTTATATTCACCAGCACACATCAATCAATAAAGAATAATTTATTAATTAGCACAGAATAAATTTATCCCCCCATTGACAAATATTGATTTCATAACTGTGAAAGCGTCAATATAATACGAATTTCCCATATCTAATAAACGCATTATAATTTATTCAGCATTGCCATTTATTAAAATGGGCAAACTTGGCGATTTGTTTGGGCATACCACTCTAATTTTTTTCAATAACATTCAATTATTCGGGCTTTAACTTATTCATTTGACACGTTGTATTATGTTCTGCCTATTTCACCATCACCATTAGACTTTGTCACTAAGCTTTGCGTAGCCTCCATAATATGTACCCTAGTTAAATTTTCTTTGGGGCTTTGATAAATGAATTTTTACTATGGTTGGTTTAGGGTTTAATTGCCTCGATGTTGAACGGAGAAAAATAATTTTGTTGTAGAAAAGTTGTGGGGGATAAAAAACATACCTATTTAAATTTACACAACTATTAATAGTAAGTAAATGAGAAAAATTATAAATTATACAGATGGACAGTCTCCAGGTGACTATTTCAACTTGGAACTCAGGTCAATTGGACCTCGGTTCTTTGTAGTCGCGTGCATAACATGTTTAATTTCTGACTTATATTGAAAGCATAAGCTGTTGTAAATTTGAATTAACTCACAAACCCAGCGTTTCCCAAACTTTTTTGACCGTGGCCTGGTACGAGATTTTAAAAATTTTGCCGCGACTCACACTTTAGGAAACGCTGCACTAACCCAATCACCAAACCTGGAGTCTCCGGAACAAAATGATGGTGTGGGTTTCTAGGTAGGTTTCTACATATCAAACAGCGATCCAAGTAATTCAAGCCTATCAAATTTGTTCTAAGAAAAGTACTTTATCCAATTAGAATTATTTTATTTTTGATCTCATTTCATTTTCAAATAGTTTTCTCATATTACATAGGATCATTTTTTAAGGAATCTGATAAAAAAGACGTTTTAACAGAAGAGCACTTTCCTTTCTCTGAAAAATGCTTCGTATAGATTTTTTATTTTGGTGTTTTATTACTTGTTTGTTCTTGATTTGAATATTTTGAGAAATTATTCAGAAAGCTTTTATATCTACAATATAAGTTTACAAAACCCTTTAGGCTATATACAGAACCGGCTGTGGGTTTTGCGTGGCCTCGGGGAAATATTATATGCGAGGCCACTTCCCAAAAAGGAAAAATGATACATTAACATAATTTTATCAATTTATTTAATGAAATATTTATTTCTTCAATATATTCAATAATATCAATACATAAACATACTATTTTTTATTCTTATTTCGCAAACTTTTTACGGCTAATTACTCGATAATATCATTAAAATTTATCTGTTTTGTTACCTCCTGTTCTATTGACAACATTTTGGTGTCAAAAACTTGCCCTAACTACTAATAATTGTTAGGAATATGAAAGCACGGGGCCTCGGGAAAATCCCCGAAGTCCCGACCTCTGAGCCGTAGTTGATGGAGATAAAGAAAATGATTGGCATGGTTCCGAGGCTGTACTGATCTAGGGAACAAATATAAAGAAACTGAGGATGTAATTTTAGTCTATCAAAGCCAATGTATCACAGGAAGTATGCAAATAAATACATTATTTGCAGCAAAAGGCTTAAATTATCACTTTATTATTATTATTATTATTATTATTATTATTATTATTATTATTATTATTGTTATTATTATTATTATTATATTATTATTATTATTATTATTATTATGAAATAAATATTTACCGAGAGCTTGTTGAGATAATCTAGAGTTACGTCAACGCATTTCTCAATGGGTAAAATATTATTCCGTCGGCAATCATCAATTGTAGTTTTTAAAATCTGTTAATTTTTATTAACTCGTTTCGATTGACCAAATAGACAAAAACCTTTTCCAATTCTTCAAGATTTTGTGGTCGTATTTTTTCAGCTCGTTGCCGTAGGACGATAACGTCAAGAAATACAATGTCTCCAATAGATGTTCGATAAATGAATTGAATAGAACATTTAAGATTTATCAAGCTGAAATGAGCGGTCACGCTCCTCATGTCGACACTTTTCTCGAAAGTGACCTATTTGAATCGGACATGATAAATCAAACAAATCCCTCCTTTATTATTACTTGGTTTGTGTTGGAAAGTTTATCAAACTCTCTTACTCTTATTTCCTGATCTGGATTTAGTGAGATGTCAAAAATGAGAATCGAAATTTTAGAATAGTTTACCCTCTGATAAAGATTTGTTTGATTTTTCTCTCATTATCAAATTGGGATCTGAATGGTGAACCATAATGCTGCTTAAAATCTCATTCTAATTAAATAGTAAATAATTGACATTTACCCACAGGCTGTTTTCCCAAGAAGCATAAACAACTTATACAGTCACACAATAGATAACTAAAATGTGTGATCAAATTATGTTGCCTATTGCTTATAAGTTGTTATTAATATTAATATATTTACGGTGGAGAAAATATTTGAAAATTGCCAGCTAAGAAGTGCAATGGGAAATGGTTTAGTGCTTTTGTAAATATATGCAAAAAATAGAATATAAATTCAATCAAATTTTCATATTTTTCAAAATTAATTTATTTTCAATTGTAATTTCATTTATCTTCATTGATTTTCAGATAATATATCAATATATTATATTTTATTGAATAAACTTTATTGAATCATAGTATAAAATCATTTCATTTAAAAGTAAAGACAGTTGACTAAAAAATTAAGCAAACAAAAACAAATTAAGTTTATATTCTTTGTGAACGGAATGGTGATGAAAAGATTGCTTCGGGCGTTGTAAAAGTTGAAAGACAAGCGTTAATTTATTGCCGGCTAGTCACCGTGATTTCAAGTTATAGTTTTACTGGTGCTCATTTCATTAGATTGGAATAATGGCTCAATAATAATAATAATGTTCCAATGTTCCAAAATTTATTCCTTAAAAACGCAAAATTTATATTGAAAAGAAATCTTTTCGTTGATTTTCATATAAAATAATCTGTGTCGACAAATAACAAATCTTTTTTCGTGGACAATGTCTAGGTGAAATCTTTAATGTAAGAAAAGCACATCTGACTAAATTTTGCACATTTGCACATTTTGCACTTAAAAATCAATATATGCGCAATAACTCATCAGCAGGAGGAGGGGGGTATATATGCGCGATAGCTCATACTGATTCATGGGGCTCACATCTAATTACTACTCACAGATCTAAATTATTTAGTAATTTATTAAAAAGAGCTTGAAGACTATATCAGTAAATATATCGATTTTTTTGATATTCACGAATTTCCGGCACTGCCTTTTTCAAGTGTATATGAAAAGGTTTTTAACCTCACATAAGATAAGTGCAATAAGAAATAGCTATTCTGTTGAGTATATGAATGAAATCGTTGAGGATTCCCGGGGCGAGAATCTTATAATTTTTTGCAAAAAACAGATTTTGAATCTCCCAATTTATTGCCGGCTAGTCACCGTGATTTCAAGTCATAGTTCTACTGGTGCTCATTTCATTAGATTGGGACATTACTTTCGCAAGAGTAAATGTTACGAGAGGGTAATATATAAAGTAAGCCCAACTCCATTGACGAAAAATTACCGATTTCTATAAGACAAGTTTGAAAATTGCTTACAAAAATAAGCCTTTTAAAACTCTTTCTTCAATAGGCACAATTTTTTGTTTTTCTTTTCGATCTTTCCTTTTTAAGAGAGTTTTCAATTTATTTGTCCTGGACTTTTGGTATTTATGTGTAGGATATGTATATATATATATATATATATATATATATATATATATATATATATATATATATATATATATATATATATATTATATATATATATATATATATATATATATATAGTATATATAGTATACACCTAATTCTGTTTTTACGTGATAGATACGTTCCCCGAAAATACGCGTAAAAAAAGATATGGTGTCCATATAAAAGTAGAGGATTGGTTCTTCATTTCCAAAATCAACTAAAATAATGTGATTAAAGTATACAAATTCATGGTTGTTACGTGTTTTATACACTTTTTATTTATTTAAATATATATTTATGAATAAAATAACGACAAACGAAAAAAAATACTAATTTAACAAAAAAAATTCATTATTTAACAAAAAAATCACAAAAAATTCATTTTAGTAAAACAAAAAGTGGCAAAATATATCATTAAACATATTTTTTAATTGCTGTCACTTCCTGATGAGAGACTTGAACGCCACAATCACTGTCATCACTAGAAATATTTTAGCGGTTCTAGTCAAAAATTCAGTAATCAATTGTTGTGGTCTGGGTTTGATAATCTAACCCGCACTATACAAACTTTCATCAAAATATAAACTAATTTTAGAAAAAATTTAGGGAAATCCCCTACATTTGTGTGTTGTTATTTCTTGGTTTCGCACAATTTTCTTTTTTTACCATGAAACATGAACATACATGTTTTTTCTTGTTAAAAAATGAATTTTTTTTTAATCGCGTTAAATCAAATCAAATCGCGTAAAAACAGAACGAAATAATTTTTTTGAATCGCGTTAATTCAAATTCGCGTAAAAACAGAATTAGGTGTATACAATA
>CAUHTR010000509.1:0-62500 GCA_959609185.1 Schmidtea polychroa | reverse complement strand
TGTTAGACTAATTAAAGAATTACCCGCAAAATAATCCAAGTGATCCACTATGGTTTATTGCAACAGATGATGCCTTAATGGTAATTTTTGAGTAAATTTAATATTTTAGTTATCATTACTTGAATTTCTTTAGGTCTTTGATCTTCACGAATAATATTCATTTTGTGTTTAAATTAAAAATAAAATTGGAACAGAATAATTTAAAATTTAATATATCATTAATGATTATTTAAACAATTATGTAATATATATTTAAAAGATAAAGTGTTAACAGTGCAATANAAAACTAAAATGAAATAACATAAAAATCCAAAGAAAAAAGAATTATTTAATAAAACCATCAAAATAACATAGAATATTCTAGAAAACGCCCATGTCCATCATGGCAATGAAATTAATTAAAAATAAAATATAAAAAATAAAAAATAAAATAGATAATAAAGTACGAAAAATCGCCATCAAAATTGATAAAAATTGAATTCAAAATTAAATACAATTTGGATTTTTCAAAATTGTTTTACTGAATCAATGTACACACACATTATCGCACACCAAAATCAGGTAATATGTACTGACGCATTCCAGTTACAAATAAGCAAAATTTGTAAATAAAATTTGGTCACAGATTTGAACTCCTGAAATTTTATTAAAATCTTTGAATTAACCTTGAAATTTAGAGTGGGAAAGGATAATATTCTTTAATTGAATTATGCGATGATTGCAATTAAAAAATTAGAATTATAGATTTAGATTTTCAGTTTTAAGTTTCTTCCAAAAGCTGAATTACTTTCCAAAACTAACATCCAATGTTCTTTTTCGGCCCACAGCCACCACACCACGCTGCAAGTCGGCAAAATAAAAACACATTTTCACTAACGAGGATTGCAGCAGTTCTACTGCGTCATTAATAGGAAAACTTCTTGTGCCCAGTGTGGACGTTGGAAAGTAGACGAAGAACTGGATAGCTCGCGCATGCCCGTCCAATGCTGGTGTTAGTAACCGTGGAACGTCAAACATCAAGGTAATGTATATAATGTCGGAATTACGTCGAGCTTTATAGTTCTGTCGTGATTCTAAAGATCTTATCACATAACACTGTGTGGGCTAGCAACTTTTTATTATATATATAACTCAACAAGGATTAGATTGTTCCGATAATTTTCCGGCCCATCACTGAGTGTGCCTCTGTAGGAGGAGAAGTAGCTACCAAATAATATTCCAGCTTACATCAGCCTTCCATGCATGCCCTTACAAGTGAATTTACACATAAAAATGAACCAAATTGCAAGTACTCACCTATTCGATACAGTTCTAACCTTGATTGGTTAACGTGTATCAAGTGGTACAGCTACTTTTATTTTGGGTTACACTGAAAATGGAAACCCACCTGTGACCCACCATTTGTATGAAAAAGTGACAGATTATTTGTAAATTTTCAATAATTATTATTATTCTTTTCCTCGGGTGGAGAATTTGTCAAACTATGCTAATGCTTGCTTCGCCGGCAACATTAAAATTTTATCTGTCCGAATAGTGCTCATCGGTTTGAGGTCTAAGCCAAAGTGAGTTGCGTTGCCGCGACTGCCAATCTTAATGACCGCATTAGTTCAAAATGACCGATATTAGATTGCCTACTTTATTTTATCTGGGTGTCTATCATAAAATTATTACTAAATCTTCTAACAATTCCTTCAAATTTGAATAAATGACATGTAAATAACTAAAGTTTGTTGAAATGTTGATGACTAAATTGAAGACAACTAATGAGTTTGAGAATATATACAAGCCCGACACTAAGAAATTAATAATATTTATTATTTGTCAGTGAAGAAAAATGAACATAGGAGGTGTGGAATAATGAATATCTCAGCAGCATTTAATGTATTTAATGTAAGCAATTACTACTCTTCTAAACCAAACCATGCTGAACCAAAAGAATAATGAGATAGAAGAAAATGAAACCAAATAATCTGAATAACATAAAAAATTACATTTTTGAGTAGTAGAGTTACTAAGGTACGGTCCACAATTAAAAAGTTCCAAAAACCTTTATTAAAACCTCCCCAAGCATCAGTAAGGGACAAATCAAGCATTAGTAAATTATGCGGCGTAGAAAAATCATCATAGTCACTCGAAAAGAGTAAACAAGACAATAAAACATTCTTTTGACTTAGTTTAAAATAATTTATTTCAAGAGAATTCGCAATTGTTATCTGTTATCCTTTGATGAGCTCTTGGTCCGTCATGAATTCTGCTATTTCGTAGATCTTTGAACTCTTAATTCGACTAATAAGAATCTGTAAGTTTTTAATCGATTCGACTTCTTCATTAATGAAAGATTTCAATACTTCTTTTGTCTAAATATGAAAATGTTTATAAATACCTTAGTAAAATGTTTTACAGCTGGGTCCTTCAGTCGAATAGACTCGTTGGATAAGTTGATAAATTTATCATTGATATGTTGTTCCAATTTGATTGCTGAATCAAGGGCATCCTTTGTTCCATTCCAGTGGGTTTGTAAGAAAGCGAGATTAGTTTGTTTCATATTTTGCTGATATGGCTGTTAAAAATTTTTAAATGAAAAAAAATTCTGTGCCAAAATAAAAACCTTACAAATATCATTTTTGGGATGAACTTTCCCCCTCTTTTATTAATAAATGAAACAATGTCTCTAGCATGACTAAGTTTCTCGTTTGATTTCTCGAGAAAGTATTTGTAATAACCGAGCAGACCTACATCTGGTCTATTAAAATAAGCGCCTATAAATTTAATAATAATAATAATAATAATAATAATAATAATAATAATAATAATAATTATAATAATAATAATAATAATAATAATAATAATAATAATAATAATAATAATGAATAATATAATAATAATAATAATAATAATAATAATAATAATAATAATAATAATAATAATAATAATAATAATTACCATCGTTTGATAGGCATAGAAGGATGTATATTTCAAATTGACTTGTTCAACAAGTAGTTGTTCTATGATCTCATTAAAGTTTTGTTGATAGGTCTTTATATTTTTTTTAGATTTGTCTTTAATTTCGGGACAGAAAGAAGATCCTGCTAAATTTTGCAAAAAGATAACAAATATATTTTAACTATATAATGGAAATGTTACATTATTTTATTGAGTTTTCGAAAAATTTTAAATACTACATTTTGAAAATATGATTCGTTTTTATATTAGTGAGATGGTTATTAATTAAAATCTTTACCTTCAAGAATTCTGTAATAAATGTTTGGACTTACTGGATCAACTAGACAGAGTTACAAATATGAAGTACATAGGGATTCCTTAAATAAAAGAAAACTTGATAACTTTTACTCTTTATAATAAACCATATGCCAATTATGTTCTGCTACAATAAAAGATTCTTATTATTTTATCATTATACTTATTAAATAAATGAGAAAACAGCACGAAATTATTTTCAATTTCAATTAATTCACAACTTTACTCAACAACAACGATAACTTAATTCCCTCGATCATATAACACCTACATCGGACATATATAATTTTAATTTAATTTTGTTAATTAAAACAAATAATTTAATTTTATAATCTCAATTATTTATTGTAATAGAATGAAAGTAGAAATCTTGATTATTAAAATAACGAAAAATAAAAATCTTACCACAAAATAATAATATTACTAGAATTGCCAATATTTTTTTTGTTATCATCAGGGTGAACATCAAAATAAAAATGAAATGAATTCAACAGAATCGTCATTATCTATTCTCTTGTACGAGGTAATAAGACGAAGATCAAGTGATACTTCAAAGTGCTAATGTCGATTGGATTGATCATCTACGTCTAAAATTGTTTCAGTTGTTTTTCAGGTTCAAAAATTTAACTATTTAAAACTTTTTTAAATGAAAATTAATTGGTAGCATTGCACGACGGGTCAACAACGTTTTTATAGCAATGGGCGATACATAAAAATTAGAAAAGCAAATAATAAATATTAAATATTTATCATAATAAATTATTAATCGGCTGATCTACTTTACAACTAATTTTATAGTAATAATAATAAAAATATATTTTGTTGAATTTTTCAACAAAAAGATTAAATTGCAACAATTTACATTCAAAAAGCGTTTACCACCACCACTAGGGACAACAATTTGATAAACAAGTTCATTTTATAAATCCATTTAAATTAATTTTTACAAATATTGTTAGAATTAATAAACGTGTTGAAGTAAAAATAATTCAAAATTTTAAATTTCCGCGCATTATATTTTTAAAAAAATATCCCAGATCACTGTTATGAATTCCATCTAAAACAGAAAGTTGATATTAATATCTCCATTCACGTGGGCTCTATATATTATAAAACTAAGTTTATTTAAATAAAAGTTCATTAATTTTCTTTGTTCCATTTTAAATATTTTTAGATTTTATAATGAACTAGGTTAAATTTAAATATTTTTTTAATGAAAATAATAAATTGAAATTTTTATGACGCTCATGGGCATCACTGATAAGAGGGCGATGCAAATCACCGGACTCACGATATAATCATATTTGGCTTAAAAATTTCAATTTCAGATACTTTTTTCCAAGATTTTAAAGTCATGTTTATTTTCATTTTTTAAGTTTTACTAAAATATCTTACCAGATATTTACAAGTTGCCGTTTTTGAATGCGGTTTTCAATAAAACAAAGTTAACGGCTTTATAATTTTTACACTTTTTAATGATGCAAACTTCCTTCAAGAGGGCTTGTACTGACGAAATGCATCCTGAACCCGGCCTGGTTCTCGGTGACCTCAGCTCATGGGATGCCTTGCCGACTGAATTTAAGTTGACTCTGTATTCAGTGCAAACACTTTTCCTTAATTGGTTTCTATTTTCGTTTAACAGTTAATGATGGAGAAGTACTTGCGATCTTTTACTTAACCGGATGATCAGGACTGTGACGGACTGGGATAGAGGTTGCAATTTTTTATTTGAGATCCTTCTTTGCAACTCTGTTTCAGTATAGACCATCATCAGGACCTTACTTTGCTCGCTTTAATTGCTCGCCAAGTTGTTCGAAGCGCCTTGCCTTAGAGAATTTCAACCATGGGACAGAATTGCTCCCGACCGTAGGGGCGACACGTGAAAAGGGTCGAACGTTACCGACTAAAACTTCTATAGTCCCTAGCCGGCAAAGCCCAAACTCTTGACCGCAATCTTATTTAATTTTACTATTGCCTGAAATAAATTAATTAGAACCAAAAGCACAACGATTTCATAAGTTTAATTATTTACAACTTAAATACTTACTAGTTACACATTTATAGAAATTGAAGTTGTAAGATATGAATAGTGCTGCCATTCCGTTCGAGTTTCCGGCTTATATATTGTTTTCGTGTTAGTATGTTGTTTGACCAATCGGTGTTGATTCAACCCTAAATTCGAAGTTTTAAAACCCAATCATTTTCCTTTTATATGTTTTGTTTATAATTTCTTAATTAACTTTTTCCATTTTTATTGTTTTTTTTCGCGAGTTTTAGATGTTTTCCAATCTTTCTTATTTTTAATTGACTTAATTATGTTATCTTTGCAAATTCTTGTGCGTTCATTTATTATATTTGTTTTATTTACTATTCGTAATTATTATATTTACTTGTTTTAGTACTATTTTAAGTATTTTTCTTGCGGTCCATGTTTATGTCTTCTGGAACTCGACCTACTTTGTCTTTGTATGGGTTCCAGCCCAACATTAGTTTAAAAAATTTCTCACTTTAATTTTGTTTTAATGTCGTCTTATTTGATTTCCGTAATAATTTTTACGATAAAATTTACGATAAAAATTTCCAACAATACTTTTGTTTCTGTGGTTTAATCTCTGTGATTTTAGCTGATTTTAGCACTTTGTTTATTATTATTATATATGATATTTTATTCGTAATGTTTTTTTACATTTTCACATAAATTTTGCTTTTTAAAATAAAATAAGGCAAATTAGTAAAATGTTAAACAAATTGTTTTAATACACAAATAATGAGTGAACAAAGTAATTTTTCAAAGTACATTGAAAATTTGGAATTAAAGGAAAAAATTTTAATTGTTTTTGATTTAGGTAAGCTGATAAATGTAGACCAATCAAATATTTTAACATTAAATTTTAATTTTAGATTATACATTATGGGATTTTTGGATAGATACTCACGTGAGACCACCGTTTTCTAAAAACAAGTTACTTGATTATTTCCTATTCATGAATAATATTTGAAAATATTAAATTTTTAATAAAATCTTAATTTATATTACTGATTTAATTGAGTTATTATGAATTAAATTGTTCATAATTTACAATATTTCATTTTTAATATTTACCTCATTAATCCAAATCTGTAAAAACTAATAATTTAATATGAGAATAATCAGATTGAAAATATAGATCAATTTTATTCTGTAAACAATTTGAGTAACTGTTGTAAAACTTGAAAAATTATAAAATTTTATTTTATTAATAAATTTAGTTTGTTAAATGGCAGTTCTTTGGGTACGAACTAGGCTGATAGATCGATTGAGATCTTTTGTATTGTTATAAAATTTAAATAAAATTAACATTTCTTGATCATTTTAGAGTATATCGCAATTACAGTTTTTGATTTTTATTTAATAATATTACATGGTTCTGCATGGTAATGTTCTTTTGAAATGGCTAGCCTACTGAGACCAATTATACGGTGGCGTTTACCCACATTAAATTATTTTAAAACAAATGAATAAACCTAATAGCGAAAACAAAATATAGCGAAAGATAAAACTGGACTAAATACACCAAACACAAACCACAGAAAATAGGCATGGCCATGTAGCTGAAGTATTAAGCAATTCACACTGCTGATAATTCACATGTTGATGGGAAATCCAAACTCGTAGACTTGAGTGAAATAGAACTATGGTGTACATTACCGCTAATACCCCGGCCTGTATCATCATCCCGAGTTTAAAGTTACATCTTTTCCATTGTCTCTTTTTTCGTACAACTAATAATAAATTTTAAATTCATTATCTCCATTCATTCGGCCTATCAAAAGGAAACCGCTTCTCATCCGAATGCACGATTAATTTTCATTCATGATTAGTTGATATCCTTGATGTAATATACTGTTTTTGGTGATTTCTAATTAAAGAAATATTGCATACCTGGTGTTTTATATTTTAGACCAGTTACGCTTAATTCCAGGGCTGGGGAGCTTGAGTATTATTGACTTAGCTCCAGCTCCGACTCCGGAGCTAATTTTTCAAATGATGGCTGTGGCTCCGGCCCGTTTAATACAAATTCAATTTTGGGTTTTTTAATTATTTCCAGAAAAAATCTTAACCAAAATAATCAAACCTTGAACTTTTATTTATAAAAATTAAGTAATTCACAGTATTTTTACATATAATGTTAAATAACTTATTAATAAAAATATTGAGATAATATGATAGATAATAACAATTTAAAATCAACATTCAAAATGAATTCGTTCTTAAGATCAAGTCATCCTTCATTGAAGCTCGAAGGTTCGAACGTATAATGCGAAGGGCAGAAAATAAACGTTTTACACTAATTTGGGTTGTAGGCAATGCAGTTACCACATAGGCTACTTTTTTATTATTTTTGGGTAACGCGGTATAGCCTCCATTACATTTATTTCAGATGACCGATCAATTTTTTCTACCTCATTCAAAGCATTAAAGAAATGTTTAAATTTAGAGATTGCAGATATTGCTATATTCTCATTTTCTGTATCAATTCGCGACGTTTAGCTTGTTCAACATCAAGGCTCTTTTCAAAAGCAGCGTTATCATTATCAGCTTCATCTTCAGAAGCGAATTAATTGAAATCTGACTCGCTATTGTAATTGGTGTTTCATCTTGTTGATCTACATCTAATGTCATTTCTTCCAGTTCCATCATAACTGGTATATAACTGGTATATGACTTTCCTTTTTTAAGCTGCACCTCGCTTAAAGTAATGCGGTCAACATATATTGCTGTTAATATTACGTTGTTATCAAGCAATTTAATCTCCCTATTTTGCATAGATGCTTGAATTTCTTTTGCAATGGAACTCCCCTTTTGTGACAGTTGAAAAATAATCGTTTTCCATTTCTTATAAAATGTGCTAGGGGTCAAATCTTGCTTGCAATCTCTTGGTAACTAAGTATGGGAGACGGAGAACTAATTCGAGTTCCGTTACTGTATTCCATTGTTCTTTTGTCAGAGTTATATTTGAATGAGCCATATCAATTAGAAAGTCTTTCAGTTCAAGCAGACGTTGAATCACTTAGTAAGTACTACTCAATCTAGTTTCTTGGTCGATTATTGTACATTTTCCTGCTCGACGCTTTAATATTGCATTAATTTTAGATGTTTTTGCAACAATTACAATTTGGCATACCTTTAATATAAATGCATGTGTTTATCTTTCATTCAATCCATCGCGAACAGTAAGCTGTAACGTATGTACTGTGCATAGCATGTGATCTATAGTTGAACAATATGTTATGTTTCTTATTATAACATCTTCCAATTCATTTGATATGCTGTCACCGTCATTCAGGTTAGTGTCATTAGTTTCAATACCGGCAATTAGAGAAATGTCACACTGGTTCTCAATACCATTTCTCTATTGTGCTTATCATGTTGGAGGCATTATCTTTAACAATCGCTAAGGCGCGTGTCTTACTAATTTTAAATTCCTTAAGAACTTTTTCAACTAAGTCCCGAATAAACTCACTTGTATATTGCGCTTTGGTGTCTCTTACTGCTAACGTACGTACAGTTACTATATTATTATCATCTAAAAATTGAACATTTATAGCAAAATAGTTGATTCGTTGTCTAGTGCAATCATCTATTTTCAGATAACAAAATTTTTCACCTAACATTTCTATTAATTCATTTTTCTGTTTCTTAGCTTCTTCACTAACCATATTTCTAATATTATGCCTTTTAGTGAAACTCCTAATTTATTTGCAAGTTTTCCATTTAACCCAATAAATGTAGAGGAAGAAAATAATTTTTGACTACCATTTGAATTAAACCCCTTTTAAAATTTTCTTCTGTCATTGATATCGTGACTTTTTCGCTTGGGAAATATTGTAAAACTGAAGATTGTTCCCTGGATGAAGGTCTTGGTTTCGCGACTCTTGTGCCTTTCTGCCTTCTTCAATGACAGAATCCAATATATTAGTATGATACCTTTGTAAATGGCGCTTCAAATTATGTTTTATCAGCTAATTTCAAATTGCATATAATCTCATCTTTTTTTATTTTACAAATACAAACATTTTCCTCAGATTTTACAAAATATTTAAATACACCAGATTTTTAATTCATACTGTCCATTGGGGTATTAAATTTTAAATAAATTAAACTGAATATTAATTAAAAAGTTATCAATAAAATAATATCTTACCAATAATCATTACAATTTTATACCTGAATTATAATTGATTCATATATGTTTAGGAAATTAATTAAACAATATTAACTTTATAAAAAAATTACTACTTACACTTGATTTTTTGATATTATTTTTTGATAATTTATTTTTATTATTCGCAGTAAATTAAATTTCGGGGAAAAACTAATTTAAGTAACAAAATTCACAGAAAAAATTCGAAATTCAAAAAAAGATCTTAAAAATGCATACGTTATTTCAGTTTGTGTTGCGAACGGCACTGAGGAGCCGGAGCAATATTGATTGAGTTCCAGCTTAAACATATCAAAAATGCCTAGCTCCGGCTACCCAGCCATGCTTAATTATGTTTTATTAATTGAGGCATTTATATCACAATCACTTTTGATTTAGGCTGTATTTACTTTTTGCTTCATCGAGTATAAAAGTTTAATTTTTGTTTTGTTATTTAGCATATAGTAACACAGATTATTTAGCTACCGTGAATTTTAGATTTATGATGTCCATAAAATACCAATTTTCCAATAATTTATTTCAAAAGATTTACAATATTATTTAAACACACAATATATTTGAGGAGTTTTTCCATTGTCAAACATTGATATTTTCAGAAGGAAAGATTTCATTCCTAATATATTTCATTAGCATTACCATACTAAATGTATTATTTTAAATTTAAACATTAATATTTTACATAAGTAATCTTTCAAAGTTAATATTTCTTTTTAAATATACTTATACACTACAGTGTATACTGTAAATATACAGTGTACGTTTAATCTAGCAGCAGTTGCTGAGCCAAATAAATTCCCATATAACTGCTAGTTTTCTTTCAGTTTTGGATCTCATTTTCTTATATAAATAAAATGCTAAATAAGAATTACTTGGTAGTAATAAACTGTTTTAAAAGTTTTTGTATTTTTTAATTGCCAAATTTGTTAATAATTATTTAAATAATTTATTTACAAATTATTTGGGTTTTATTAACCTTTTAAGTGGTTTATTCCGTCAAATAAAATGCGCTCCTCAGGGGCGAGAATTGTTATCTCTAGCATTATATACGCGTTGGGCATGGAGTTATAAAAAATAAAATACTATCATATTGGATGATATTTATTAAGATAATATGTTAATAAAAGTAAAATTTATGATATATTTTTAACATATTTTGTCAATTTAGTTGATGACGTATATATTCGTCATAGCCACTTAAGAGGTTAATATATTATGAAATTTGTGTTAAAGCAATATTTTAATTTTAATGCAAAGGTTTTAAATTTAAAGTAATAATTCTAGTCTAAGCATTTAGAATATTACAGGATCATACATTTTATATAATTTATTAAATCTAATTTCCTAATTACCGATACTGAATATTTGTTTATACTTGGCTTTATAGCACCTCTGTAATTGATTCTTACGGATCCGAAGTTCAGTTTTATCGTGATTCCTATTTTCTATTGAAAACTCTTTCTTCACATCAGAAAATTGAAATTGCAGTAGCATCGAGGTGAGTCGGGTTGTTATTTGCGAACTGAAACTATTTTACCAGAACAACAGAAACTAAAGGCGCCATAAATCTCTTACAAGTGTCGGAATGGGATCAATTTATAAAATATAAAGAAATATATCCGGGATCAAAATTGACTCATCTGAAAAAGTTAATTACAGTTTGAAAGGAAATGATCGACTGATTCAATCTTTTGTTTCCAGATTGAACTGTACTAGCGGAATTGCATTCGATAGAATTATTTTCTTTGATGATGAGGAGAGAAACATCAGAGACGTGTCAAAAATTGGAGTACATTGCGTCCTTGTCAATTCGGGTATTAATGTGAAACTCGTTAAGGACAATCTTGTTAACATTGTCAAAGGATTCAAATAGAGGAAAAAAGATAATAAACTTATATTTATTGTTCTTATTTTTGCATATGAACTTTCTTCCTGTTATTTATTCATTCTTGAGAGCTTAGCATTTAGGGTTGCCAACTTTGGGTTACGCCTTTGAAGCGTAACCTACGCTTTTCGTAACTGTTTTACGCTTTCTTTATGCTGTCTAAGAATAGTAATTAATAATTACTATAAATATAAATTTATATTAACTATTTTAATTAATTTTCTAAATATTTTATTAATATTTAATTGCTATTTATATTTTATTTATATATATCCTATTCTATATATAGCAATATTCAATTGCTAAAAATAGTTTATTGCTATTTTTTGTAATATCTAATTTCTATTAATAATTTAATTTTATGTTTTCCTATGAAAGGTTCCCTACCTCAACACGGGCCCCAGCAATATCAGTTGTTGTCTTTCTTTTTATCGTTGCTAGTTTTGTTTAGAGTGAATCCTTTTATATTTAACCTATCTCAACTATTTCATACTAGATCAGATGAAAAATATACTTAAGATCTAGAAATCACGTTCGGACCACATACTGTAGCTTAAATAAACAGGAAATTTCGTGATAGTTAATAGTTTTCAAAAGGCTTTTTATTTTAATCACTTACGAAAAGTACAAATCTTTAGCTTTTTTTATGGTTGCACATGGGACCAGTGGCGTAACTTCAAATTCTGTCCCCCATGCAAGATTTTCAAAATGGGCCCTCTATACCAGGGGTGGCCAACCTTTTTGGTAAAAGGGCCATTACAATATTTTTGAATAATGCGGCGGGCCGCAGGTTTGAAAGGCGTAAATTTTTAACTAATGCTTCTGTGCTAATTCCAACTAAGAAACAGGAGAAGCGCAGTAATAGCCCGTAGTGGGGTCTGAGACAACCGCTAAAAAAACAATAAAGCATTTGCGTGCATGTTAAATAAATTATGCTTCTTAGGTACAGGATAAACTGGCACTATTTATACTTGATAGCCCTGATTATAAAGCATAATGAATCGGGCAAATTTTCAAAATGTAGCATACAAAACTAATTGGTTAAAATAGATAAAAATATGAAATAAACAATAAATTTTGTTCAATATTTACCGGCGGCCCATTATTACATTTTTTACTACAGTTCGTAAAGCTACCAACTGAAAAAAAGAAAAGAAAGAGAAAAAAAGAAAAAAAGAAATTTAAAACTTTACATTCAAAAAACATTACGTTAATTGTCATTATTTAATTTAATTATTCTATATTTAATATTTTACCACGCTTGTTAACTATTAATTCGAAATGTTTTAATTAAAATACACTGTACATGAAATAAACAAAGTTTGCACGATTATTAATTATCTGGAAGCAATATGATATATGCACCGTAAATTGACGATCAACAAAAGTAACACAGTTATTAAATTATGCAATTTACCTTTTTAATTTATTGGTTAGGTTTCGTTTTTTTGATAACAATTTTTATAGTTTGTATTGTAATTATTAACTATATATTCTTTGTGTTGCATTTATTACATTTTTTGTATTATATCGTATTTTAAAAAGTTTTTTTTATATTTTCAAAATATTAAAGCATGCGGGCCGCCGGTTGGCCACTCCTGCTCTAAACAGTCAATGACAATCTGATAGACAATAATTTTATATTTTTATATTATAAAAACTATTTTATTAATTTATTTAAAGAGACATTTTAAATAAGTATCAACAACGACGGCAGACGGAAACTTGGTAATGAGATGGGAAGTGAAACAATTAAGTGAATTAAATGCATATTCCAACATCATCTGGCGATTATAATTTGCCTTCGAGTCTGAGTCGCTGCTCACTAGCTTAAAACAAAGCATAAAATATGTGCCGACTGCGCGTCAATAGTAATATTCTACATTACCTGGCTGCTTGTATTATTTATTGATTTTACAAGAATTATAAGGTGTTTATAAGGAGTTTCGGTTTCCGGCTTCCTGCTGTACATTTATTAATTAAAATATTTTATTTTTTCAGGATTGAAAATGGGCCCCCTTTGCCTGGACCTCCCATAGTTGCGCTACTGCATGGAACTATTTATTACTAAAAGTTACTATTAAAAACGAAACAGTAAAAATTTAACAATTTAATTACATTAATAATAAATCAAAAATCGTAAATGTTGATTTGTTAACACATTCCATGAAATCCGGTTTCTTTACACAAATTCAGTTGGATTTGATATTCAAGTCCACCAAAAAGTTCAGTTGGTGCATTATGACCGTAACATATTGGTCCTCAGATTGTAAAAAATAACTTTTAAGTTGGTTCTGAATTTGGAAATTAAAAAGACATGAAATTAACAATCAGTAACCTCTGTGGAAATGCCATTTATGTTGACTCCGTTTATGCCCGTTATGACCCATTTGGTATCTGCGTTATCAAGAATGAACTCCTAATGTTGACACAATTATAAATGTTATCCTCCAAATAATAATTACTTGACACTCTTCATCGAATGAAAAATACAGTTTATAACTTCTTGGCTCAATTGAAAAGATTTTTGCAAAAGGCAGTCTGCACAATCGAAACTTCAAAGTTTGATCTTTAGTCGCAGAAGTAATAATATTTTTGTAAGCTTGAGTATTAACAATTTCCTTGTTGTTCACACTGATCACTCGATCACCAATAAAGAATATATCACAATCCCCTTTCCTTTGACCAATCTTACTTATCCTATTATAATAACGAATCAAATATTAATAATTTCTCTAATACATATAAAATTTAAGCCACCTAGGGCCGAGGGCAATGTCGTGGAACTGGGCGTACATCTAGAGGAGGTTCAGATTTGAGGGTGGAATAAATTTATATATTCTATAAATTCATTTCCCAGCAATGACACAATGTTTATTCACACTTGACAATTAAAATTGAATAGTACAATTGATGTCTTTTGATGGTAACTATATCCTGTTCCTGAAACTTTGGGATCACTTTCCAATGCGTTATTTACCAGTATTTTGTCGTTTGGTTTTCCAAAGAAAAATGTGTTTATCAAATTTTATTCATTAATGACCCTATGAAACTATTTAATTAATCAATTAATTAAATTCATTTTATAGTTTAATCTCAAAAGGGCACAATTAGTAAAAATAATCATTTATCTTTTTTATTAACATCAATCTGTTCATCTTTTACCTTCGAAATTTATTGATTTTCTCGCCTCTAATAAAAATTAATTACATTTGGATTAATTTAGATTAGTTTTGTGCAACCCCAACATATTTTACTTTAGAATTCGAGTTACATATGTAGATTGTTATAAGATTAAGTAACCAGAAGGTGAGACAAGAATTTTTTCATTACAATCAGCTAATATATACTACATACGTACTACAGCACATAGATCATTAAGTATTATTGCAATAAATAATAAACAATAACATAATCCAAGAACTATCTTATAGTCGAAAATTTTTTCATTAAATACATTATTTGCAGCAAAAGGCTTAAATTATCATTTTATTGTTTTAAATAATAAATGCTGCTACCAAGAAATCATCATTTTATAATCTAAAGATTCAAACATTCAACAAAATTCAATCAAACATACAAAAAATCACATACATTAATTATACGGATTTACATAACATGACATAATGGTAAAATTTCTCAAATCTACCATGGAAAGAAAAATATAAAAATTAAATATTAAATAATTAAAACCGTAATTTTATTCACTGACCAAATTGATTCTCCAGAATTAACAACGCGCAACGGCAATAAATCTGGCACTTTAACTTTGATTTCCACCCCTCCGGGATACATAGATTCCTCTTTCAATTTCATACACGTAAACAAACGAAAGTCAAGACCCGATGAAATTGTTACCCTAGGAGTCACTAAAAGAATAAGAGAACAACAATACACAAATAATATACAAAAAAAATCTACTATGTAGCTGGCTTCGACTTTCTTGAAGTGGTTGATATTTGAGATTCAAAGAAGGTACAATATAATCGAAATCTGTTAATATTTTCATTGCTTGGTTTATTTCAAGTTGCATCTAAATTTTGTGAAATAAATATATAAAATGAAAAATTTTCAATTAATTATAATATTATTCTCATCATTTTTATGTGAAGCATTGATTACTAAATTTCAATCAACAACAAATCGATTGATGGTGTTATTCTGATTTATTGAGTCATAATATTGATAAATGATTGTTAATCTTAAAAAAGTAAGAATAGTTTAATATATGATACCAACAACGGCTCATTTTTAATTTCTAAGATTTCAGGATCCAAAAATTAGAAAGTAGCAAAAAATTAAAGAAATTAGAATATCTTATTTTCATACTTAGTCATTAAATTTCAAATGGCTTTCTGGAAACGTTCTTCAACAATTAGTACAATTCCTAAACATTGATAAAATTATTCTAATTTTTTGCAGATTGGAAGTACAAAAAAGTTATCACTTTTGATTGAAAAACTGAGAGCGTCATTCCACTAAAAGCAAATCAATATATTTAAACAGCTCGACTGTCATCATCAGGCACTAAGCAATTATAATAAAAACGATTATACTTATAGGTTTATTAGCAGTTACATAATTATAATTTTGAAATACAATAAAATTTATTCAGCACTCAAAATTCAAATGGTTATTGTATTTGAATGTTGATTTCTGCATTCAATGATTTAAGTAATACGTTCCCAATAGTTTTTGAAACCCTTAGATAAAACTTTGAAATTAGAAATGATTTATTGGATTCAGCACATATAATTATGTATTTGCTAATAAACCTATAAGTATAATAGTTTTTACTGAAATTGTTTAGTGCTGATGATGACATTCGAGCTGTCGAAATATATTGAAAAATATATTTTTTAAAATAGTGTTCCTTTAGTTATATCAATAAAAAAACTAATTATTATATAAAATGAATAACTTTCACGAATTCATGAATGCATTAATCTAAATTTTAAACTTTTATAATTAAAAATGAAATCACCCCATAAAAATTTCTATTTCGAAATCAATTTAACCCCTTCAGACCTGAATTACAAACTGCCACAGTGAAACTGATCACTAATTGTATTGTTGCTAAAAATTGCTCACAGATGGCACTAGTGGTATGAATTTAAAACAATCAAAATAGTTTTCAAAATAGATCAAAGTAGATGGCGATGAAGTAAAATATATTAAATAAGGAATCTATAAGGTTTTAAATGTTATGTACATAATTCTGCACACGGGGTCTGAAGGCGTTAAAACAAAAAATCCAATTTTTTTTACAAAGATCAAATGACAATTATAATTATTTTCCAAATTTTCCAAATTAAATTTAACCTATTTATTATTATTTACTGTTATTATATGAATACAAAACTAATATATTTTATTGTTATTTATTACCTATTATGTTATAAGCAAGTTTAATCTGAAATGCGTCCATTGGACAAACGTCGGTAATTTGAAGGTTAATTTAGTAATTTTCAAATTTATTGAATTTTTAGTGTAGTTATTGACAAAATAGTACTTGACATACAGTAAGAACTCGTTATAGGAAGTCAGGAAATAATTATTCCTTAAATCCCTTAATAAGAAAGTTTATTATAGTAAAACAAATAAATAATTCATTGAAAGAAAAAATGACTGATAAATTGTAGATATTACTGAAACGTGATTAACTCCATCCTAGCTTATCCATATCCAATATATAACCGGTATCAACTGGCGAAATATATATTATTACTTATTGGATTCTAATTATTTGATTAGAGGGACGCGCGGAATCAGTATAAATCAAATCCTATCAAATTTATAAATGAAATTTCATCCAAATAAATTAATTCAGAGTGAATCAAATTCAAAACAGAATTTCAAAGTATACCTTATGACCCCGCTTTACAAATGAAATGATATAATTGACGATTGAAGCAAACAACAATGGACCCGTTAATCATTACTGCACTTAAATGAGCATTGCACTGCAAAATTGAAAAATAAATTTAGCTATCTTTGTGATTTGTAATCTACTAGATTTTTGTGAGTATCTGTACTAAAACTAGATAAGAAATTTAAATCTTAAAGATAAAGTAGCTTTTGAGGGACCTCTCAATTTAAACGAGTTCTAGAAAGTTCAATCCGGAAAACTTTGCGTCATGAATTAAAATAGAATTTCAAAAGTATAGCGTATGTAAAGTATATTGGTAAACTTATGTCACCCTTTATTCAGAAAGCTAAGAGCTATTTAAGTTTCAAATATGTTCCAGAAATTAGTCCTTTTCCATAGTCTCTGTCTTTTAGTGCACGACCTCTAGTGTCAGTCATTGAAGAAAGTCATCTTATACCTAACACAAAGAAGGGATTGAAGTTCTGCTGCTAATTTAGGATGAAAATATTTGCTGAAGGCTCCTCACTATAACTGGTTTACATTACTGATTCTACCATCGAACATATTGCCAATATTTTCAAAGGTTCTCAGCATTATATGCACCAAAACGATTATATTATGCAATTATCAGTGTTTTTTGCCAATTCTTCTTTGTTAGATGGCCCGTGTTTCAGGTGACACTATTCCTGAAAAAGTAGCAAGGAGAGAACATAGAATGAAAAGTTAGGTTTGTCTACCAATTAACTTCACAGACATCACCATGTTCCAATCCCTTAAAAGATTTCTTGAGTATATCCAGCAAATTCATTTTTGAAATTATATTAATAATAAGATTAACTCAAAAAGAAACAGGTTCACATGCAAAAATATCCCGAAATCATATCAATTCATAAAAACTAATAGAATATAAATCATCTAACCAAATTGGCTGGTTTAATTGTGGGATCTCCGTCGGTCGCATTCGTCTAAAATATACTAATGAATTGAATAAATGAAAGAAAAATAATTTCACTGGTATTTGTATGCAACATATATGTTACTGTTAAAGTATAAACTTTGGCAATGTATACAATGTATACTATACATTCTCTAATAAAATACATAAATGTTATTCTAGTATGCCATGTTACAATTCAGCATACTACCTTAGTGCGGCATCTGATGTAAACTGAATTTAGTAGCATTTTTTATACTTGTAACACGTGAAACAAATAAATTTATTACGAAAATAAAAATAATTAAAATAAATTTTCACAGATATTTTTTGAAATTCTCGTGTTAGTATTTCATAAATTTTCTTCGGGATTCCATAATTTTGAAATTGAAGAATTTAAAATTTTCGAGAAATGGCAAACAAAGTATTATGATAAAACTCGAGAACTCTCTAGTAAGGATTCTCGAGGACAAACACTAATCACAGACTGGTTAATCATAAAAATCTTCGACATTTGCACGAGAATATGTAATGAGGATTTAGAATGTTATGATTATTTTGTTTTAATCCTATCTGAATGGTAGGGCACTGCTTTTAAATTAGGGCTTCTCATTTCCCAGAATTTTCAAATCCCGGGATTCCGGGATAAAATTTTAGAAGTTCTAATACTTCTGCTGACTCACTTTGTATTCCCTTCAATTATGTATTAAAGAAATGGATAATTATTGGGAATTTTTATGTTGCTATTAGATTTTTTGTCAACCCCAACAAATTGGAAAAAAAATCACGTTAAACGGTTATATTTGAATTATAAATGTTCTGGAAAAATAAATATTCTAAAGATTAAAAATTTCTTTTAATTAAGGAATTTAAAATATTTATTATTCTAAAATTCTAAATAATTTACTTGTGAGTCGTCCACTATCGTTACATATTCATCCTGTGAGGTATTCTAAAATATAAATTAAATCATTATTGTATGTTGTCTGTATGTTGAAATTCTTACTTATGAATAAATTATTTTTTTAATTAATTATTTTTTATATATTTCTTTTAATTAAGGAATTTAAAATATTTATTATTCTAAAATTCTAAATAATTTACTTGTGAGTCGTCCACTATCGTTTTCTGTGAGGTATTCTAAAATATAAATTAAATCATTACTGTATGTTGTCTGTATGTTGAAATCCTTACTTTCAAATTAATTATTTTTATAGCAACTTCTCAAACAAATTATGATGTGATTTGTTTAAATACTATTGTGATAAAATAATAAAAAGTTGTATTCGAAATATTGATTTTAAATGGATCCAATTGACACCAGATTTGCTGTGTCTAAAACATCCTACGTGACAATGACATTGAACTAATCTTGCATGAAAAATGGATAATTAACAAAAGAATATAACTCAGTTTCTAGTATAAGTTAGTTTAAGTAATAGTACCAATTTGATTGAAGTAGAACATACCTTAGGCGTCATGAAGTTTCGTCATGTTCAAATAGATTGTGGTCAACCTCTCACAAAAAAAATAATTTTTCACCTCTAATTCAATTTTGGTTGAATCAAAGTGGGTAGTACAATATTTTATCAGTCAAAACAATGCATGTACTGCTGCCATTCGCAACCTCGTATTTATGTGAAACGGGATTTTATGTATTAGCTGCAATAAAATCCAAATATTTAGTACGACTCGTAGTTGAAAAAGAACGGCGGTTCGCAATCTCTCCTGAAGTACCAAAGTTTGTGCAGCTAAACAAGCACAACCGTCTCATTAAGATTAATGTAAATTTGATGCAAATAAAACAAATTAATGTAAATTAGAATAATCAAATTTGTTATTTTGTAAATTACATTTTTTTGTTAAAGAATTTATTAAAAATCCTTAAAATCTGGTTATAAAAAAGTTCTGAGGCAAAAGGCATTTTATTATATGGAGAACTGAATGTGGGTTTTAGGGGCGCCAGATATATGAACCGCACAGGGCGCAGTAATGCCTTGTTACGGCCCTGTGCAGAAGTTGCTGTGTATGCTAATTTATATTTAAAATACTAATTAAATCATAGCAGAAATTAATATCTTTACTTCGTTATCATTTTCGGAATTGAATTCAATTGAATTAAGTATACAAACCTGAATAAATGTAGAAATTATTAATATATGATAAATATAATATACAATTTATTGCTTTACATTATTAAACGTTTTCAAAGTCGCTGTAATTTTGTGGTCAAATTGTTTTATTACCGTAATTTAGTTATATTGTTTAAATCTTTTTACTGTCAAATAGAATTTCGAAGTGTGAAATTATTTACTTCAAATGTTACCAATCAAATGTGAAGCATCAATTAATTTCTGGGAAAAACTGTGGGAATTAGTGAGTCAATAAATGTCAAATGATAAGAGTAACGAAGATTTTTATAAAAACGATCAGTATTTTAAATAAATGGTCAGTAATTAAAATTAAGTATCAGTATTTTTATTTAAAAAATCTTAACACGTTTTTCAATGACAATGTATACAATGTATACTATACATTCTCTAATAAAATACATAAATGTTATTCTAGTATGCCATGTTAGAATTCAGCATACTACCTTAGTGCGGCATCTGATGTAAACTGAATTTAGTAGCATTTTTCATACTTGCAACACGTGAAACAAATAAATTTATTACGAAAATAAAAATAATTAAAATAAATTTTCACAGATATTTTTTGAAATTCTCGTGTTAGTATTTCATAAATTTTCTTCGGGATTCCATAATTTTGAAATTGAAGAATTTAAAATTTTCGAAAAATGGCAAACAAAGTATTACGATAATACTCGAGAACTCTCTAGGAAGGATTCTCGAGGACAAACACTAATCACAGACTGGTTAATCATAAAAATCTTCGACATTTTCACGAGAATATGTAATGAGGATTTAGAATGTTATGATTATTTTGTTTTAATCCTATCTGAATGGTAGGGCACTGCTTTTAAATTAGGGCTTCTCATTTCCCAGAATTTTCAAATCCCGGGATTCCGGGATAAAATTTTAGAAGTTCTAATACTTCTGCTGACTCACTTTGTATTCCCTTTAATTATGTATTAAAGAAATGGATAATTATTGGAAATTTTTATGTTGCTATTAGATTTTTTTGTCAACCCCAACAAATTGGAAAAAAATCACGTTAAACGGTTATATTTGAATTATAAATGTTCTGGAAAAATAAATATTCTAAAGATTAAAAATTTCTTTTAATTAAGGAATATGAACCAGATATATGAACCGCACAGGGCGCAATAATGCCTTGTTACGGCCCTGTGCAGAAGTTGCTGTGTATGCTAATTTATATTTAAAATACAAATTAAATTATAGCAGAAATTAATATCTTTACTTCGTTATCATTATCGGAATTGAATTCAATTGAATTATGTATCCAATCCTGAATAAATGTAGAAATTATTAATATATGATAAATATAATATACAATTTATTGCTTTACATTATTAAACGTTTTCAAAATCGCTGTAATTTTGTGGTCAAATTGTTTTATTACCGTAATTTAGTTATTGTTTAAATCATTTTACTGTCAAATAGAATTTCGAAGTGTGAAATTATTTACTTCAAATGTTACCAATCAAATGTGAAGCATCAATTAATTTCTGGGAAAAACTGTGGGAATTAGTGAGTCAATAAATGTCAAATGGTCAGTAATTAAAATTAAGTATCAGTATTTTTATTTAATAAATCTTAACACGTTTTTCAGATATACTATTTTTTTTTGTAATTTATTGTTTTTAAATAATTAGCCAATCAAATCTCTTCCAAACACAACCAATTAGATAATGTTATTAACATCCTCTAATTTGGAGGATTAACATCGAAAGAATTCAATTTCATTTTATTATTCAATTTTAACAACTATATGGATATAAAATTCGAATATCTCGATATTCATTTAATAAATACACAAGAAGTCTCATTGATGGGAACAACTTTCTAAAAATCTTTTCTATATCTAAATCAGCAACATAGATATTTGATCAAGAATTAGAATTGATAGAATTTAATACAATGTGCATAAAAATTAGAATCAATATACACAAATTAAAATGATTTATTAATATAATTTACTTAATTAATATAATTAATATAATTTACAACACCATCTTAACACAATTATCGATAAAATAACAAGTCGTTTTTTAGTTCAAAATTTTATTCAAACAATATATGTTTATTGTTTCTTCATTGACTTTAGCCAAGCAAAACAGTGTTGACCACAGGTTTTTGTCGTTGGATTTTGATATCGAATTCTGTTGTTTTAATTGGCATTGACATTGATAGTAATTTGTTAATTAATAAAGGCGGATAATAGAATCCCATAGGATCAAATGCATATATTCGGACTGTTTTCACGTAAATTGCAAGTCAATGTTCACCATGGAGATTAGATGATTGAGTATTTGTTCACAAGCAAAAAATGAAATTTTATCTATTTTGTATCTGAATAGAATTAATATTAATAAAATTAAATAATTAATTAAATTTTTTACTTCATAATTGACAAATAATAAAACCAGTGGCAGCTCGACTAATTTCCTCCTTTTCTTGTCTACAAATTTTTCTCTTTTCACAGATAATTTCCCTCCGTTCACAACAAATTTCTTCTTCCTTTACTTGTGTGTCTTTCCGTTTTAGAGCTCGCCAATTTTTGCCGTACTCGAGATAATTTTGTTTGTTGCATTTATGATGCCAGGACATTCTGTGTTTCAATTCAGCCTTTCGGATTTTCTTTGACATCTGTCTCGATATGTTTTGGTACCCCATTTTCTTGCCAAGCCAATTTTCTCCGCACTTAAGTTATCTGGCAAGCCATCAAGGTATAATTTTTCCTCCTGTTTTGTTTTTGGAATTAGAAATTCACTTTCTACCTTTGTACTTATTAATTATTATTGACCTTTGTTTTAATTTCTTGTTTGGTTTTTTTGTTCGTTTTATCTTTCTCATTCCTCGTTTCTTTTTACTTCCGTTTTTTCTCCGGGTTCCACTAAATCGTCCTGTTTGTCGACGATTTTTCACCAGATAATTTTATTTATTTATCAATTATTGATCATTTAGGTATCTTCAACATTTTTATTAAGATATCCCACATTTCTAATAATTAATAATAACTTGTACTATAATCGTTGTTCTCAAAATATTGACTATATTTTTCACGATTATCAATTCCATTACTTAAAGTTATTGACTTGACAATAAAATGATTAAATAATGAAAAATTATTTGAAAATAATCCACCAAATCTTTTACTATATTTGAATGCAACAAGAATAAAATCGAGTAAACGTCAATCTTCAAATATTTTTCTCTTTGTAATAAGAGGAAGAACCAATAGATAATGAAAATTCAACAATTTAGAAAATGAAGTTCCCGACATGTAAACCCTAACATGCTGTGGTCAGAAGCGGAAAACACCCTATCTTATTCTTCAAGAGCGGGAAATGTAAGGTAATGGGATGTAAGACACCACTACAAGAAAGATCTCAAGTATCAGATTCAAGACTTGAAAATTCAATCAATTACAGTAACCTTTGATATTTCTATTGATTTGAATATCTTGTCGATAAAAACCAATTGCTACAAGAACCGTCAATATTTCCAGCTTTACGACTCCTGAAGTATAACCCTATATGTGTCAATGTGTTTACAAGTGGCAAAGTAGTAATATTAGAAATTAAAAATTTAGATTATTACAATCAAGTTCAAGAAATTCGTAACTATAAAATCTATTATTTTTAATCCAACAACAGACGAAGAAGTTCTAGAATTTTTATTAAGTTTATTAATTAAGTTATTTAATTGTGTTTAAATCGTTTGACTATTGACAGAAGCAAATATTCAAAATAATTGATGAGCAAAAAGCATATTCTTTCCAAACTATCCTAACCGGCTTTCATATTGTGCTCCAGAACTGATGGCTTAAATCAGTTATCGGGAATCAACATAGAGGAAATTGTTCGTATACATTATGAATCTGTATAAAGATCTAGAATGAATGTCTAGATGATTGTGCGGTTTATACAGATCCTTCAAAGTTAACTTGCTCTTTTAGATGTAGATGCTGTCAAGAATATAAGAAAGAAATAGTACACATTCTACTTGCTTAATTAAGAAGAGCTTATTATAAACAAATATGTGAGAAAGTATAATCTTTGTATCTTTATTTTGCCTTTAATTGTTATTATTTTTATGTTTTTGTTAGTACTAGATTGTTGATTGAATTATTATTATTATCATTATTCACAAAAATTTATTTCATAAAACTTTACTTAAAGATATCCTTTGAAAATTATTTCGTAAAAATTTGCATTTAAAATTTCTTTGCGTTCTTTAAAATTCGCGGTGGCTGGCCATTCTTCAAAATATCATATTATAAATTTAAAATCTAAAACTTGTTTTTCAATATTATCCTAATTTACTTTAATTTACTTATTTTTAAATATTAATTTACTTAATTTTAAAATTATTACTTTAATTTCACAAAAGACTTTGATTCTTCAAAATATGATACCGCACCAACTGCCTTCTATTGGTGATTAGAGAAATTTCTATAAATGATGATGTAAATATTGATACGTGATCGCTCTAGTCTAAGGCAGGAAAGAGACCCAAACATTTTAGAAAATATAAGAAAGAGCGAAGTGACCTGAATTGAACAACCAGAAAAGATAGAACGATATCCTCTTCTAGGGAAGCGTTGACGATTTCTAATAGAGAGTGCGACATTTTGAATTAAATTAAGCATTTATTGTAAAAACTTGCGGTTTAAATAAAATTTGAATATGGTTTCGTCTCGGCAATTGGCCTTGAACCTAACTCATATTTATTTGAAACTTGGGTTAGTTATTAGCAAAGAATTTATTAATGACAGAAAAATATCTATTATATTCAAAACGCATTATTTAAAAAGTTTTATTGCGTTATTTGTTCTTATATTAAATTTAGTAATTTTGTTTCAAAGGTTTTGATATATTAATGCAGCGGTCATTTTGTGTAATAAATCATGATATTTAAAAAGGTTTTGTTATTCAATCAAAAACCAGATGATTTTAGTAAGTAACAGGATGTTTTTATAAAACATTTTAACTAAAAAATTGAAAGGTTTGGTGTAAAAAGAAATAAATTGAAAGTAAGAGATAAGGGGAACAGTTTAGGAACACTTTCTAAATTGCACAACAAATTATTATTTTTATCCGTTCTCCATTCTAATTGTTTTATTTAACCTTTTCAATTTACCACGCGAAATATTTTGTATGGTAAATCAACTTTATTAATCGCAATAGTTAGCATCACAATGAGCTTAATTTTATACATCTTTTTTAGCAGAATTTGTTTTGTTATTATATATTTTTAAATTAAAATTCTGCGTAAGGAGAAAAATAAAAAAAAATTGAATAAGTTTATTAGGGATTTTATTAGGTACTCACGAATTTTGTGTTTGATAAGTTTATAATCAAAAGCACAAGCCTACCATCGAAGTTCGGATTGTATAGAAACAATACTTCTTTGCTTTTTCTTTTTTTTTAAGAAAATTATAATTCAATAAAATATAAAATAATATTATATTTTGTTTTAATCGGAATAAATAAATTTAAATTGGTCAGCAATCGTTTGTATAAGACAATGTTGAAAATATAAAACAATATATTAATTAATTTTCTAAATAAAAAAACCTAAAAGAAGATAAAGGAAACCAAAGATCGATAGAAAAGAAATATTCGATAATTACTTCATTCAAAGAATTAGATTTCAGCACATCATTTCCTTTGACCTAATTTATTAAGTTTACATTTAGTAGAACGTTTTGCGTTTCACCAGCACCAGTAAGGAATATTTGTAAGCTCTTTTTGTGCAATTTATTTGATTTGTTACACAATTAACTAAACTAAATGAGAGAATAGAACTGTAAGAAGTAGTGTATTAGACTATAACCCATAGGATATTTGGCTTAGGGGGAAGGGTTAAATTTTTTAATTTTTGTTTAATTGAAGTGATTTTTTTTAATTATTTGTTTAAATGAAATAAATTAATTTTAATATTTATTTTTCGAATTATGTTTCTAATTTTATTATTTGTATTAATTTTGGTTGAATGTCAGAATGTCTGAAACTTACACAATAGTCAGAGGGTTTTTTACTCTCGATAAAAAAACATAAAATGAATTCACCTTTAAAAAGGCTAAAAATATTTTCTCGTAAAAAAAAACCTAAGTAGTTTTTTTCGTTTAGTAAGCCTTAAAATTTATTTTCAATGAAAAAACTAATTATTTTTCTGATTAAAAAAGCATAAAATAAAATCTTGTCAAAAATGCCTAAAACTTAATTTTCAATGTAAAAAACCAAGTAATTTCGATCTACAACATGCTGTGGTTTTCCAATGGGGAATTTCATATAATTTATTAAATATCGACCTTTATAATTAATTAATATTAATTTAAATGGAATTAAGAAATGATGCGTTATATCAATTTGTTGGATCAAATGGTAGCGAGAAAACATTATTTGTATGTAAATTAGTATAATCAAACATGTTGAATTAAAATATATTTTCAAAGAGGAGCTGATGATAAGAGTCCAATCCTGTTAATTTGGGTTAAAATATTATTGATGATGCAGATGTAATGCAATTTCTTTTATCAAACTTTTTTTAAGACGCTGAATTAGTTCTTAATTTTACCAGAATTGTAAGATCAAATGATACGTTTGCACAGAAAGTTTTATTACAAACAATAATTAATTATAATCAAGATACAAAAATCTTTCATTTTATTAAATATATATTTCGCGGCAAAAAGCTTAATTTATCATTTAATTGTTTAAAAATTTGTTTAACATTTAATTAATGCTGCTACCAAGACTTGATACTAATAATTGAAATAATAATAATTATAAAAATAAATTTAAAATTAAAAATAAATATTAAAATTATTTTATTTCATTTAAACAAATAATTTAAAAAACTTAATTCATAAAAACAAAAAATTATGCCAAAATTAAAAAAATTAAACCGCTTTTAAAAATTTATGAGGGTACGGGGTCTAAAAAAATTCAATAAAAATTCAAGCAAAATATCCCATGTCTTGCTAATACACAACTGTAAGAATTTGAAGTTCAGTTAAAGTTTGTTTCTTAAAATTCAGGGAACTTCATTTGACATAAGTTAATATGATATAATAGAGTAACAATTAAAACAAAAATAAATAATAAAAACCTCAAACGAACGTATTTGAGACAATCTTCTTACCCTTGTTGATTCCTAAAATAAAATTTATGATAATAAAATGCAAATTGAAATTAATGATATTAATGATATTTTTATTGTTGTTTTGTTATATCCGAATGAAAATTAAAAAAACATTTTCGAGTGAACTAATGTATTAACCATTTAAGTGCTGAATAAAATTTAATAATAAGTAGCGTAAGAGGTTATTATTCAATAAAAATGAAATTAAAGATTTAATTACGAGATTTTCATGTTGTGTAAAATCTATGATAATTCCCCTATGTTATTATTTATTTTTTTAAAAAAAATAAAAGTGGTGAATTATTAAACGCTTTTCCAAATAATAAAATAATGAGAGTAATTGTTATTTAAATTTATTTCTTTTGTCGAAAAATTTGACATGTAAAATAAATTAAATACATTTATTTATGGTTTGATTTAACACTGAATACAAGTTCATATAAATATCTTTTAATTAGATATTTTTCAATTTTTCGTTTTCAGACGTTTTAGAAATTTTAATCTTTTTTTTCAGTAAAGGGTAGTGAAGAATAATTATAAGATGAGAGATTAATAGAGGTTTAACAGTATATAGTAATTCTTTGATGTATCTATGTTCATTAGAAAATAATAAAAATATGCATTATTAAAAGAGAATAAAGGTGAACGGGGAATCGTAAACGGTTATGCAGCTTTATTCATACCTCACATGCAAGAGTCAAAGAAATAATTCTATTTGTCATCCTAAATATATTGTTACATTTTTCTTCTAGCCATTTTATATTTTGAAAGTTATTGGAATGTTGTGAAATTAGGAATTTAATAATAATTTCTCTGTATAAAAATATTTAATGGTGACTTTCGCAGAAGTACAAGAATTGCAAATTATTTGAGACAAATAAATACTATGCACCCGAACTTAACTAAGTTTCAATATTTTTACTTAAATATTTCTCATAAAGGTTAAGGAACTACTGAATCTTTGAACCATTGCCCATTTGTTTCAATAAAGAACCATTGGCTATATATTTAGTTTAAACTAAAAATTCTATTTTCTTAAAAATCAGTCTTCCTTAAATACGAAGATTCTTCTCCTCGAGTATCCCAACTATCACATCCAGCGGTTATTTGAAACAAACCAGGTTGACTTTACTTTTATACTATTGTACATACATATTAATGTTCATCAAACCAAAAACCCTTCATTAACACCCATAATCATAGGTAAATTGATATTAAAAAATAACAATAAAATTTAGTTATAAATAAATTATTAAAATACCTGAAATCAAAAATTGGAAAATTATGTTAAATAATTCAGAAAATATTATAAAAGTTATTTTATATGAAATTAAAGTATTATAAAGTTTAGCAATATATAATTAATTAAAATTTTACTCTGATTGGTACAGTCCCTTCATTCATGGCGATGAAATTAGAATAATTTAAACAATCTAAGGTCAACAAACTGATTCTAACAAATGTAATAATAAAAACTACTTTGAAAGCAAATTTCAGTTTTAATTATTTGATATTAAAGTTAAAGTTAAATTATAATTCACTTATCAAATATTTAAAATATAAAAAGTTGAGCTTGTTTTAAACTGAATGGAAAATTGAATATTTAATTAAAAATATTGAAGAATATTTCTTGAAGTTTTATTTATTCGAATATCTAGTAAAATACCACAGTTTATTCCAGAGATCTTAAATATGTTGAGGAAATCTAAATTGTGAATAATATTATAAATAAATAAAATAACCTCGGGAAAACTGATAGAAGTATTCGGATAGCACTCTGGAACTTGGAAAAGAGAACAGAAGAGATAATATTGAGAAATGAGATGAGAGTAGCAACTAAACGAAATAAGACATAAAAGCAGGTGAAAGGTCACTGCTAATTAATTTGTGCAAAAGGAAAAATGAATTCCAAATTAATAAGAAATAGGACAAAAGAAAAATTCATATCTTGACAGGGCGGCAGGAAAATACAGAACAACAAAATAGGAAATTTTGTTCTTCTAAAACTGCTTCAAGATATCTTCCACAAACTTCTCAGCATCCTTCTGGCTAATCTGCATAAAGTCAAGGACGGTATCTCTAATACGGATTGTAATTTTCTCAAAGTCAACTTCCACAAAACTCATTTCTTCAGACATCTGCGTCTGATGTGCATGACCTGGAGTCAAATCGAACATAGGTCAAACATGGGACGCCATAGAATTCCCCACCGTTGACCTAGGGTGGTGAAATTTTGAATGTGACCCTCATTTGACTTGTGACAGGACATAGGCTATGTTTCAATCCCAGGTGACCACCCCTAGGGTACCTAACCCTACTTTATCATAAGTGATATATAAATTAAATATTTGTTTTTAATTATATTTTAATGTATATGAATGAATTGAAATAAATTTCTTTATTTTGAATCTGTTTACTATTTTTTAAATCGTGCAACGCCGGACACCCCAGCTAGTATATACTTTATATACCTAAATAACAATTTAGAAAAAAATAAATAAAATTACCTGGGGGAAGATTGTCATATCAAACGGGACGATCTATGGGTGTTGTTGGCTTGAGGCTGTATAAGCCTTGGTCAACTGATCCAATGATACAATGCTGATTTTAGGTCGGAGAAATCACCGATCTTTAGCGTAAGCCTCTGGTGTGAGGAAAGATCGAGGGACCCATGTGACTCTAAGGGTCAGATGGGTCATAGGATCAGTCTAGGAGAAATACAATTCCTAAGGCAAAGTTGAAGTTTTGCTGATAAATTAGAGAATAATGATCAACCTGTATAATTTCCTGATAAGTAAACTATAAATAGTAAATTTCATTAAAATATTGGAGGAACGCTGTTCGAAAATTGCAAAGGGAGTAACCGAATTCAGAAATAAAATGTTGAATACTAAGACAGATCGCTGATGAAAATTTTAAAAATCATCAAAGATTTAAATGAATATTAAAGAGTTCTAAAAAATTATTAGAAAGACAAATAAGAACTTATTTATGCTCAAATTTTTGAAAGATAAAAACATTGATTAACATTCAGTAATGAGTACCATGTGAAAAGAGCCTTTAAAAAGCAAAAATTCCAGAAGTGAATGTAGAATAATAAAGTGGCGCAAGACCTTCTATAGCAGTCATGAACCCAAAGTAAAAATTTAATGATGAGTAGTTCTAGTAATGGAATTTATTTGCACATTGATTCTCAGTCACTTTGTATATTACCAACATGGTAATAGCTAAGGGTGCAAGAATGACAAAAAAGTAAATTGTGATGAAGATTTTTGAAGAAGAGTTGATAACAAATTAATCAGCGACTCTAAACAATTTTAAATAAAACACCCCATAAGCGTCAACATTATTATTATTATTATTATTATTATTATTATTATTATTATTATTATTATTATTATTATTATTATTATTATTATTATTATTATTGTTTTAATATTATTATTATTTTTCAACTACTCTGAAAAGATCTAATGGAAGCTTATAAAAATATGTCTATCAAATTCGAGAATATTTATTTATTTAGATTGCATTTGTATTAACCTTCAAATAAACATTTCACTATCTAAACAAATTTTTAACTTGTCTAATTTGACATTGTGCACCAGATGGACCTGACTTAAAAAATTAAATATATAAATTGATCAAAATCTGTTGTAAATTAAAAAATGATTCTTAACATTTCAATTATTTCGGCAATCCTCATTATGGTAACAATGTTGGAAAACATTTCCTCCGAGGTTATTCAAGGGCAAACATTTATAATATACCGGAACAATAAAAGTTTTGTATTGGTTTTATAATTTGATATTAATTTTCAGGATTTGTATGTGGCAAATGGGGCGGAAATATATTCAACTTAGATGCTGGGAAAAGATCATTTGGCATCGTGGAAAACGGATTTTGTTACCATTGCTCAATTGGAGCCTATTATTTTACCTGTGACACGTAAAAATGATTTAATATTTAATTATTTCTCAAAATTGTTTTTCAAGAAATGGAGAAGGCCCAAAAACTTGCGGAAATATTAAATTGCTTCCAGAAGATGAATTGTGTTTACAAAAACCCAGCGATTTTCAACTTATAGTTCAAGCTTCAGACCTAAAGTGAAGATATAAAATTTTGTTTAAATTATTTTTAGAATTCAATTTTCTTTTAGGCAATATCTGAAATAAAAATAAAGGTTTCATAAAAATAAATTTTCATTGGTTCTCATTTACTTGTGTATTAAATTTTATTGTTTTATTGTGGACCACACCACTACCCCCTATCCCTGGAATATATCTAGCAGACTCGAAATTTTATGAAGGTCATGAAAATATATAATATTTATATATAAAATTGCTTAGTTTCCATTGAAATGAGCTCCAAAGTCTCTAAATTTAATTCAGGTCACGCCATAATTTAACAACTTCTATATATTATGATAAACATACAGTCTTATATTATAGAATTAAAATTGTATACTTCAATACACGAAGAGACAGTGAATAACGTCAGCATTAAATGCCATAATATAACAACTTTCATATATTATCAAGCATAGAAAATCTAATATTATAGAAATAAAATCAACAACAACAATGGATTCAACACACAGTGGGACAATGAACAAAATTTTTAATAATATACTTGGAAAAATATTTTTAAAGATATGAAAGTACTTAAATGTGAAGGTCACACGACTTGACATAGAAAAATTTTGAAAAAAATGCTTGGATAAATTTTGAAAATTTTAAGGTCAGACTACTTTGAAATTTGTATATAAAAATTCTGGGAAAAAATCAACAAATTACTAGAAAAAATCACATGTATAGGATACAAGATATTTACAAACTATTTCCAAATCAAAACATCCCCAAAATAAGTTTCCCAACTCAAAAATTTCCCAAAATTATTTCCCCCAAATTTTCCCAACTAAAAAATAGTCATTCTTTTCATGCTCGGTGCCTTTAACAATGCATTAAAAAATGGAAAACTACGATGATTTTTTATTGTTTTTACTTTTTAAGCTTTTCAGTTGGTCTAGGTTTTTAATTTTTTGAAATGAGATTTTTGAGAAAATTTTAGTTGGGAAATTTAGGGGAAAATAATTTTTGGATTTCTCATTTTGAGAAATTTTTTGAGTTGGGGATTTTTTGAATTGGAAATAATTTGTAAATATCTTTTATCCTATACGCGTGACTTTTTATAGTAATTTGTTGATTTTTACCAAGTAATTTTATATTCAAATTTCTAAGTAGTCTGACCTTAAACTTTTCAAAATTTATCCAGGCATTTTTTTCAAAATTTTTTCAATGTCAAGTGGTGTGACCTTCACAATAAAGTACTTTCATATTTTTTAAAAATTTGTTTTGATATTTGGCTTGTTGTATTGGCCTTTGGAAACGAAATCTTAAACTATTTTTCACATTTTCCTAAGCGTCATGTTATCGACAACAGCAACATTTTGGCCAACATTTTGCCAAGTGATTCTCGTTTTACTTTTTTAACTTTTGCATTTGTATGTTCTTGTGGAGACCTGATTTTACTGTTTGTATTTATGTATCAATATCATACAGTTTCAGGTGATCGTGAATCATGCCGCTGGTGTTCCTTTGCTTGGTTAATATTACTTGTAAGCAATTTTCCTTCTGGCATTGATGGAAATCTTTTCGTTTTGTTTTCCAATAGATATTTGACGAAATTATTATTCAATAAATACTGAAGAAAATAATCGAATAAACACATCATCATCATTTTATAGAAATCAATAATGTACAAATCGATTAAAATCCAATCACGAGCACTCAATATATAAAAACGTGTCATTCAGAGTCATTACCAAAATGCGCACCATCCGAAATACATTTGACAAAGATTATAATTGCAAGTGGCTTGCTTTACCAGCATATCTACATGCTCTTCGGATGTAAGATTTCTGCCGGCTTCTTTTCCTTCCAGTTTATTTTTTATATGTTTCATGACATCCATTGCTCTCACATTTGCACCCGCCCATTCGTCTGTTTATTCATTTATAATTGAGATTTCACATTTTAGCTATTATGTTACCTTCACTATCATCATAATTTGGCCTATCAGATATTGGAGGTTTGGCAGAAAATATCAAACCCTCAAGACCGTTCCTTTCAACAATAATGGACCCATCAGGAGCTCTTTTTCTCATTTTAAGAGCTTAATAATAATAATAACAATAATAACAATAATAATAATAATAATAATAATAATAATAATAATAATAATAATAAATAATAATAATAATAAAAATAATAATAATAATAATAATAATAATAATAATAATAATAATAATAATAATAATAATAATAATAATAATAAATAATAATAATAATAATAATAATAATAAAAATAATAATAATAATAATAAAAATAATAATAATAATAATAATAAAAATAAATAATAATAAAAATAATAATAATAATAATAATAATAATAATAATTACAATAATAATAATAATAACAATAATAATAAAAATAAATAATAATAAAAATAATAAAAATAAATAATAATAAAAATAATAATAATAATAATAATAATAATAATAATAATAATAACAATAATAATAAAAATAAATAATAATAAAAATAATAAAAATAATAAAAATAATAATAATAATAACAATAATAATAACAATAATAATAATAATAATAATAATAATAATAATAATAATAATAATAATAATAATAATAATAATAATAAATAATAATAATTACAATAATAATAATAATAATAATAACAATAATAATAAAAATAAATAATAATAAAAATAATAAAAATAATAATAATAATAATAATACTAATAAATAATAGCAAAAAAAAATTCGTAATCGGTCGCGTGGGGTCTTTACAAGCCCACGCGCGAACAAAAAATGTTGCATAATTTACTCAGTTTCGCTAAGTACACCAAACACCACTGAGTTTGTATGCGTTTTTAGAATGTGTTGTGTTTATGTTCAGTAATTAATTTTTCTTTCACTTTTTAGATTTCTATAGTGTAAGATGAATCCCATTGCACTATAAATAAGAATATCAGCGTGAAATATAAGTAAGTTCTATAATGAAAGATAATTGATTTTTCTTATATTATATGAAACGTATCTCAGTGGTGTTTGGTGTACTACATTTAAAATTTTAAAATTACGTAAAAATCTTTTTAATTAAATTTAACTTATTGATTTGAAATTTCGTAATTTGAAATTACTAAAATTATATTCTACATGATATTATTATTATTGTTATTATTATTAAACAAATAAATGATAAAAAAAGCCTTTTCTGCGAAAAATGTATTGAATTTTCTTATTTAATTAAATACATATTTAGCAGGAAAGGGCTTATAATATCATTTATCTTTTTAACATTTAATTTACGATACTACCAAGAAATCATCATTTTATATTATTTTTGCACAGAAAGTTACACCGAATTCCGAAATTTAATAACTTCTATAATTCACGTTGGTTTGCACGCCATTTGAGGTGAGTCACAAAGTTATTCAATTTCATTTACATGTATTCAATTTATTAAAAATGGTTTTCAGGTAATTTTTTAATTTAAAGTAACTTTAAGACTTGAATTTTGATTTTATATAATTATGAGATCATTATTCAAGTTCTTAAATATTACTGTTAGTCAGCATTTATAATATAACATTAATAATTAAATTTCATGTGTTTTTAGGAATTATATGATATTTTATGCATTTATCTGGAATTATTTTGTTAAAATGTAAGTTAGATATATTTTTGATTATAAATAAATAAATTAATCACCGAATACATTAATTTTTTTAATGCAATCTTCCAAATTCTTGGTAATTGTCCCATTTTCAAAGGCATTAATAAGCCGTATTTTGTTATTTTCTGTATATCGATGAAAATATTAATTTATTAAAATAATTTATTTAAATTCACGATTTGCGAATTTCTTTCTGTAAATCAAAAGATCTCGAAGGACCTTCAATATTTTAATGTTTTGTAATTTAATGAATAAAACTTACATTGTATTTTCTTCTTTTTCTCTAAAGCTCAAGGTAGAGCTTAAATTAAAAGTATTTTTTTGCATTTTTTAATAATTTAAAAAATAATTATATTTTAACAATATGTTAACAGTTATTTATTTCGGAACAAAAACCTATATAAGAATTTTGCATGCATTTTTCATTATGGGTTTTGTGTTGGTGTGTTCAATTATTTTTCTCTCACCTTCACAAAACCTACACCAAACACCACTGAGATACATTCTCTATAGTGGTGGTTGACGTGTAGAACAATTTCTCTCACCAATTTACTGTATTAATCAATTTACATTTACATTTACTGAATTCCTTTGGAATGTTTTTTGTAAATTTATTTTAGCCATTTTAGAAATGGCTTTCAGGTGAGATATTTAATTTTAAGTAAAGTTTAAGTGTTGAATATTGATCCATATAGATATGAGATCGTTATTCAAGTTCTTAAATTTTACTTTTAGTCAACATTATAATTATAAATTATTTTTAATTAATTTTCAGGGATTTTTGATATTTTATGACAAGTATTTTGCAATATTTTCGAAAAAATGTGAGTCAGATATGTTTTTAATTATAATTAAATAAATGAATTACCAAAAATATCTACTTTTCTAAAACATTTTGGGAAAAATCCCCGAATAATAAAAATAAAATAATTTTTGTAATTTTTTTTTCTGAGCTCAAAATGAGGAGCTTCTTTCAGGAAAGCAAATCTGGATTGAAAAGACATTGAACCAAATTCATCTGCTCTTGAAATTTCATTAAAAATATATTTTTAAAAATTTTTAGCGATCTTTTTTTATCCAAAAATTGTCCAAAATAGAATTATTATAGAAACGAATCTCAGAGGTGCATTTCGATGAATCAAAAGTTTGTATGTGTTTTTTAGTATGTCTTGTGTTTGTATGCAGTTTCTAATTTTTCTTCCACTTTTCAGATTTCTTTAGTATAAGATGTATGTGACTGCACTCTAAATGAGAACATCAACGTGAAATCAGAGTAAGTATGCATGTTTCTATAGTGTAAGATTATTGATTTATTGTTATATTATAGGAAACGGTTCTCAGTGGTGTTTGGTGTATAATAAAGTTACTAAATCTCGGAACAATAAATTTCTACACACAGGTGAGTTTGTGTGTTCCTATAATATATATTTATTGATTTATTTTAGATTATAGAAGTTATTAAATTTCGGAATTATGTGTATAAATGATATTTGCATTTAGCATCAACATCAACATCAACATCAACATCAACATCAATATGTATGTATACCTGTGTTATAGCAACCAAGCCATGGACCGTTGCAAAGATGATGACGCCACTGATTTACTGAATATGGATTTCGAAGTGTTTTACTATCTGGATAATTATTATCTGTAAATATGCGAACGTTATCAGGAATATGTGGGATATTCCCTGAAGATGGCCTTGAACTATGATTACGGGGAATATTTGTGAACTGTACAGATGGAGGGGGAACATTGTTGAGATTGATTGAAAGTTGTACTGTTTTCCGTAATTCATTTATTGCATCTAGATTAGCAGATAAACTATCCTCAGGTTCCACTGTATTTTCTCCTCCCTTTTTTGTGTTGTCATGGAGAACCCATTGCAAAAGAGGATCGTGAATAAAAGCTTCTAATACAGCCAATAAGCTTTCCCGATTTTTCCGCATCAAATTTACAATTTGTATGCTAGTATGTCGGAATAGTCCTTCGATTCCGGTAACTTCCATTGCACCGATTAACATTCTAGTCAATCTAAATGGCACTTTTTCCGGATATTTTTCTCTCATTGTTGCTACCTCGAAACAATCTCCAAAATCTATGTGAATAACTTTTCCAGAATCGCGGCATAACATTATGTTGGACGGATGCCTAAAAAGTCAATTAGTATTGATAAAAGAATTATGAAGAGAAAATATGTTAGAAATTTCATTAAGGTGTGAAGTAGCAAACAGACCTGTCTCCCAATCCAAGGATATAGCCAACCATAGACATGACCGCAAGAGATCTAATAAAATTCGTTCGTCTTTCAAACCAGGCCTGGTAGATATAAATTCACATACAAAATCGTTTACTATCAAAAATGTTACTTCAGAATTATGACTTTTCAACCATAAGATATGGGCAAGATCTTTACCGTCACTTTCTCGAATACCTGATTCGAATACTTCGGTCTTTTGAATGATGTTAAGTTTTTCAAAATCTGGAGCTATTTTCAGCATTTCCTTATGTTCTCGGTTTAGTAAAACTTGAGTCTTTTCACGATAGTCGCGAATAACTGCGTTTAGCGTATCGCTGTTTGGAACCCATCCTATGAGGCCAGTATTCGTAGATAAAGGAATAACAGACATACGTTGGATTCTAAATTTATTATTAATATAATTATTATTATTACGTTCGAGTATCCGCAATCTTTAACAATTTGAGTACGAATATAATACTACACTATTTAGCATACTCAGATTTACATATAATATTAGGGAGATTTAAGAACAAGAGACGGCTTTAAAGAAAGATATTTAAAGAGAAAGATGATAAATTCATAATTAGATATTGTCACTGGAATCTATAAGATCATTCTACTGGTCTATGTTAGATAATTTTAATGACAAAAAACTTTATTATCTACAATAGAATTAAGTAATTACATTGTGTAAATGTATTCATTCATACATTGCATAATATTATAGCATTCGGCATTCAGACAATGACTGAAGCGAGTGGTTGTCGATTATCTATAAACTTCGTTTTGAGGTTATTATCCCGAATACTGCATCCTGGACATTACACAATTTGAAACCATTTCCATTTGGCTAGTGAGTATTCCTTGCATTTCCAATAAATACTTAACATTTTGTAATGTTTATCAATTAAGCTTCCGAAACCAATTTCATTTTCGTAAGTGACTAAAAAACCAGCCTAATGTCATTAATCAGTGTTATCAATTATATATGAAGTATCTAACATCATTCCTATTGTGCTATCCATCAGTTCAAATTATATATAAATGATACAGATTGGTATAGATAAAAGTATCATTAGGATTGGTGAATGGGAACTATATATAGATAAGTGTGGAACAAGTAACAAGTCAAATATTCCAGGAATGCGGTTATTATACAGTCACATGATATATATTATATTATATTATAATTATATATTTTCACCTAATTCAGTTACAAATGTATTATACGGTAGATTATGTAATGATAATGGTTAATTCAATTACTTATGACTTGCAATAATTATAAAAATTACACCCAGACATGCTCAAACAAGGATTTTTAATAAATTTATCAACAAGTTAAATTTTTTAGAAAAGTTTTAGATTGTTAAAATTAAAAATTATATTATAATAAATATTTGAAAATCTTTAAATATATTTAGTATAAATAGAATTATAATTGATGATTTAAATTAAAATTTTGAAAATATATTTATTTAAAGAAAAATTAATAAAATTTATTTATAAAATCTATAATATCTAGTTTCTCTATTATACCTAATAATGAATATCGTAAAACGAATGTTTGAGTGGCGCTTTCTTTTAATTAAATCATTGCCATGTTTATTTAAAAAAATTTTAATTTAAAATCCAAATGGTGAATATATAGTTTTTATTAACTTAAAAACATCTCAAATAGCACATATCTTACTGGCATTTAACTGTGATGTAGGTGAAATCTTCAGATTTTCAAAATGATTTCGTTGAAGTGAAATTTAGAAATTTATAATTTTTACTTTTAAGGTATAATTTTATGTAACATTTTATGAATTTCATGATGACAATAAGACTTACAGCATCAATTATGATCGAAGAAGAAAATAATTTATTTATAAATTTTAATAATTATTATTCTAATCTTATTTTCATTCAAGAAATTTTATTTTATTTTTTAATTATTTTTAAAAATTTTTTAACTAATTTTCTATTAATGATAAGATAACGCCAATCAAATATTCTTTTCACGATATATTTCGACAGTTTTCCTGTCATCATCAGGTGGGATATAATAACTCATTAAATTAAGGATTTTAAACAAATTTATTAATTATATATAAAAAAAATTTTACTTTATAAAAACAATAATTATTTTTAAAAAAATTATACTTAGAAAATTTTAAAAATTTCGATAATTATTGGGAACGTGTGATTTGTGAGGCGTTGTTGATAAAATTATTGAATCCGAAAATTAATGTGCAGAATGCAGTAAATACTTGTGTTTTGAGTGTTTTTAAATAAGTTTTTAAATATGTTTTTTTATATTGTATGTATTGATTGTTGTATTGAATTAAATAATTAATAAAAATTTTTTAAATTATTAAATTAAATTTTAAATGCTAAAATTTTAATAAAAATAATTATTGTTTTTATAAAATAAAAATTTTTTTTATATATAATTAATAAATTTTACTGATATAATTTATTTGCGGTTCTAATTACTCATGATTGATTGATAATTATTGTTTATAGAAAATAATAATTTGTATTGTGTAATAACCGTATCTCTAGAATATTTGATTAGTCTAAGAGTCTACTTAAATTCAATTGATAAATAAAGAATAACTAACGAGAGATTTATTCGCGAAGTCTGTCGATTAGTGACCATTAATGTGTTGATCAGCCCGAAAAATTGCATTGCCCTTTCGTCCTGACGAATATCTTCATGGCCTTTCAAGAGAAACATATAATTATGACCATCGGCACCAATTATTGTCAATTTTCTCGGATGCTGTTTTGATGTCATAAGATTAAGACAGTTTTTGATTGAATTGATTTTAACAATTGGTCTATTCGGATCGTAACTTCCAGGAATCGCTAGAATCCAGTCGTTGTAATCATGCAACCGTGGAGAAGCGACACTGAGTTCCAGTGTACTGACATTGGAAATTTGTTTGCTCCACTTTAAGAAGAATATGAAAATTTCGTGAAAAAAAAATTCAATTTAAATTTTAAAATTTACTTTTCTATATAAATTGGAATAAATTTCCCAAGCTTGAGTTAAATCAGTTTTGTAATTCGAGCTTTCATATCGAATACAAAGATTTTTAGCTGCTGACAAATCTCCGTAGTATTCGTTATAAAATGCAACTTCGTGATGGGTTTCAATTTCTCTCTCCATCAAAATATGCAATGGATATAGAATTTTGAACATTGCGGTCGTATTTTTCTCCTCATAGTGCAGTCTACTTGCGTCCTCAAGACATTCAGTCCACATCTCCATCCAACTGATCCCCAAACGAATTAATTCTTCATTCAACTTTATAAATAGAAAATAAAATTATGACCGTTTGTATTTGTTTTTGAAAAAAAAATGAAATCTAAAAATTTATCCCTAAAAACAATCAATAGGGAGTTTAGATTATTTTCATTTTCATTTTTGTCCTAATCGTCCTAAACCGCGAAGCAATGGATCATTGAGTACAACTGAGTATTTTACAGTTAAATAATATACAATTTGATATGTTAATCATAAATAATAATTTGTTTCAAATAACATATTCGAATTGTAACTTTGTAAACTCATTCTTCATGTTATTGGATACAACTGTATTACTTTCAAAAATTTATTAAATGGTATTGATAATAACACAATAATAACATTCAAACTGACAAAATATCCAAACCAAGGATTTATCAATTTCAATTTCAAGCAATAATTGATTCCAACTGAATTTCAGTAATTTTGACAACTTTTTATATTTTTCCAACCTATTATTATTATTATTATTATTATTATTATTATTATTATTATTATTATTATTATTATTATTATTATTATTATTATTATTATTATTATTATTATTATTATTATTATTATTATTATTATTATTATTATTATCATCATCATCATCATTAGACTTTAAAAGTTCCCTGATGTTTTTTTCGTTACCACTTTTATCGGAAATAGCCCAATTAAAATTTTCAAATTAGAAATAATAATTATAAAAAATAAAAAGTTATCATAATAATAAATAATTATGATAAAAAAATGTATAATAATAAATAAATAATATTAAATAATAAAAATAGTAAAAGTAAAAATTATTAATAACTAATAGGTCTTGTGGATAAACGACAACCTTATCACGATATTAATTAAATAAAAATATACAGCAATGAATGTTATTCAATTGATACCTTTGTTTACTGAATAAAACAATATCTACAATAAAAATATATAAAATATATACAAATATTTAGTGAGTATGTCTATAAATATGTAAAATAAATATATAAAATATTATGAGAAATTTTTTTTCCAATTTCACCACTGATTATTTTTTCCATTGAAAAATTGTTCTCTAATTAAATTAATTCTTGATTAGAAATGTAGAAATCAGGAAAATTAATTTTTGGCGAAATTTGGTTAAACAATTTTTCTATTTAAATGTAAAACTTAAAACGGCACCCAGTCGGTAAAAAAATGAGTCAAATGAAAAATTGAAATAATCTAATTTTATAAACCTATCTACTGTCTACTGTATCTACTGTAGGTGACCTTGAGTAGGGTTAGGGTACCCTAGGGGTGGTCACCTGGGATTGAAACATAGCCTATGACCTGTCCCGAGTCAAATGAGGATCACATGCAAAATTTCAGCACCCTAGGTCCAACGGTGGGGAATTCTATGGGTAACAACAAACAAACAAACAAACTTTCATCTTTATTATTTAGTATTATTTAGTTGAGTTTTTAAAATAAATTAACAACACTTACTAGAAACGCTTCCGAAACCAATCGTGGGCTATGGACTTCCATACTATGAAGAATTTTATTGGCATTATAACGCCGTCTGTCAGATCCACCAGATTTAAATGCTAAAACTAAAGGATTGACCATAGCTTGTGGATGTCTTTCACCAACTGTTATTAGTAATCCAACTATGATACTTGAAACATGCTCTTTGTGAGTGTCTATGCGTGCCAACAACTGTTGTATTACCAAAAGCCAATTTTCAAGACTTATTTTCGATAAACCATCACAAATAACTTCTCTGATTCGAGAAATATGACCAAACTGGAAGAGTAGAATAACTAAACGTAGACTGTCTTGTAAATTAGCTGTTGGTGAAAGGCTAATGGCATTTACGAATCCTCGAACAGCAGGATGGCTGTATGCTTCACGTTCGGAAATAAGGGTTTTCCTCTGTTTTTCCAGTTGAAGATATTGACTTTCAAGCATTATCATGTCGCTTGGAGGATCATTTGATTCAATTGTTGCAGCAGATGGGTTTTCGTTGTCAGGTTGTCTCACAGCTACAGCTTGACCGAAAGTAGCTAGAGATTCAGGTACATGTGGAACAGTAGATGGAAAGGATACAAGATTGCTGCTTCTTTTCTGTTGCGATTGAAGCAAAGAAAACCGTAACTGCGGCTGAGAAATTCGAGCAACATCACTGGACATCGCTGAAGAACCATTATTCTGGTTAACTATCTGAGTATTCGTAATAAATCCTTGGGGTATTGAAGATCTTCTAGTGTCTGTAACTTCCTGGTGTTGCAATTGTTTCCATCTACGAGCAATGACACTCATTTGCCGAGTAACTTCAACGAGACGATTTTTAGACATACAAATAATGGCATAGTTTGCCATTGCCCATGCTTGCCAAGCTCTTTTCGTTCCAGGAGCTTCTTCTGTGGCTATTCTATACGTACTGACAATTCTATACTGAAGATTGTTGTGCAACGCGTCTGCTTCCTTGGCTAAGGATTCAGTATACCAATCTCCCAATCGTAACGCGCATCTAATAAAAGAAATAATAAAACATATATTTTTAAATGTAAACTTTGCCAGTAATATTCTTGAATTTTTCACACATGATTCATCCACAATTTGAACGTTATTAATACGTTCAGTCATAACCATAATATCATTTTTCAATTTCTGTTCAACTAATAACTCGAGATAACTAACAGCTATTGGATGTTGACCTATAGTCCATTGATATTTAGTCCAGGAGAAAATAATCTGTGGAAATTGACAATTTAAAATGTTATTTTTCGAAATTTTCGAAAGTTCTGATCCATATAAACGATCCATGATTGATTTTGACATCTCCTAGAAAATATTCCAAGTAATTGAATATTTGTGAGCAAACAAACTTTATTGTGGAAACCCAATGAATGACAGAAAGAATATGAAAGACATGAATTCGTTGGAAAATTCAAGTTTGTAGGAGACATGCAATCGTAAATAAATAATTGGTGGAATTAAACTTTTGAAGGACAACCAACAAAGTATATCAATCAAGCATTATCAAAATTTAACGTGCGTGTGCACTAATCAATCATCCGGGATGAAGAAATAAATACGGTGAATAAATATTTTATAATCACATAATTAAATGTATGTATATAAGGATTTACACCAAACACCACTGAAATACATTTTCTATAGTGGTGGTGGTTAGCGTGTGTTTTGTATGTGTTTTTTGTATGTGTTTTTTAGTATGTGTTGCGCTTGTGTGCAGTTTTTAATTTTTCTTCCTTTTTTCAGATTTCAATAGTATAAGATGTATCTCACTCAACTACACGAAAGCGCATTTGATTATCATAAATGAGAGATTCATTTAGCTTTGTCAAATAAGCTTTGTTTTGGATTTTAGTTAATTTTAAGATTTTTTTTTAAAATAATGAATAAAGAAGTAAGATATTTATTTATTTATTATAATATGCATTAAATATTTCATAGTTTTATTAAAATATCAAGAATTTATGGAAGAATCTTTAATATGATTATTAATATGATTTTTGAAATTATTATGATCTGGTTTTCGAGGTTCCTCGTTAACTGCTTGGGATATTGCAGTAAATCATTCATTGAAGGTAAATCTGTCTGGAAAATCCATCAACCGAAGAAACTTTAGTCCTTACCCCATTTTTAATTTTGCTCAACACTTTCGATGGGGTTCAAAAATGGAATATATGGCAATTTTTTTATTTGAATAGTCAATGAAGATATATTATTGAAAATGGATTAGCTCATCTTTGGATATTGGGACTTCGATTTGTTGTTATATTGTTATAAACTCTATTGCCTACTCGTGATCTACCGAAGCTCTTGTCCGTCCATCTATTGAAGGGCATTCATCTATGAATTTCTTGAAATGAAATAGTCGATTCTGATGAAGTTTCTGACACATTCTCGTATATTTTTTTATAATTAATTAATTTTAAATTGAAAATATTTAGCCAATTGAATGTCCGCACGATAAATCAATGTCCTATTGTGTGTATTTTTTATTATAGAAATTTTGTGAACCGTTTTTGTATGTATTTATTTATTTTTCTTCCAACAGCGATTTTTTCTATCTTTCTATAGTGTAATAGCCAATTTAATGCCACCTAGCTAATTCAATGTCCCTTCTGGCTATGACACACACACACACACATTTATTATAGGTAAGTTAATGTTTATATTATTAAATATGCAAATCAATGGCCATTCGATGATAATCAATTGCCGGTTGGTGTATAATTTTATCGATTTTTTTAGATTATAGTAACTTTTATATTCTGTATTTAGGTGTATTGACCTATTAAAATTAAGCTAGTTTGTCGTAGAATTTCTCAAATTGTCCATTCAATATCAAGCATTATTAATAATGCCCAGAATAATCAAATTGACCGTAACATATATACATATATATAGATATAATGAAAGTAAAATGGATACTTACTAATCTATTGCTACGTCTTGCTAATCCAGCAAACTTGAGCCAAGTTGTCATATCTTGATTTGGTGTCAGAACCAAGCTACGAATTTGCAAAAGTTGTCGCCAATCATCGATAACTTGCTGGCACCCTTTTAATCGATCAATCCAAGCTTGTCGAATTGTCTCTTGACTCTCTCGGACCAATTTATACTGAATAACTTCTTCGAGTTCTGCGAGTTTTTGAGCCTCTACTAGATCCTAAAGTTATATATTTGTAATCACGTTGTCACATTATAATCCAATAGACACACTCCATAAGCCCGAATGTAACTCTCTCCAGCCATAGCTGTTAGACATGAGTCTAATTCATCTCTCGCTTTCTGAATGTATTCGCTGGCTTCATGAAACTCCTCATGTTGAATCGCTATAACCGCTCGTAAAAATGGTCCTTCAAAGTTATTCAACGGAATCGATTCGACATATTTACTCATCGTATTGAAATCTCCTAACGCCCAAGCCGCATTGACAATAATTGGAGCCATTTTAGTTTTGATGGAATCGTCGACTTGATCGAATTTATCCATCCCGATGTTTCTTAATGAATTCCAATCTCCGAGAGCCTGTAAGCAACGCATTCGTCCCAATGTCAATTCATTATTTTGCACACGTCTATTGTCATTGTCTTCCAGTTTTCGTTGATATAAATTAAGGGCCTTTGTCCAGTCTTGTAATATCTCGTGCCATCGTTCTTCGTTTTGCTGATTTACAATCGAAATAATAATAAAAACTTCACTATCCTTTTTACCAATTTATCTCGATAAATTTTTGTTGCATAAAGAACGACTCCACTAGCGGCTTCTTCGAGTTGGAGTTTATTATTTATCGTTAGCAAATCAAACAAAATATTTTGTGGGGCTGAACCTTTTTTAGCAGTTTCCTCTAGAAACTCTTGTTCTTTATAATAGAGAGCTTTTGCATAAACACGATTTTTTAACGCACGAGATGCAAGAGCAGAAGTAGCAATCGGTAATTTCATCTGAAAACTATTAGTAGACTTCCAAAACAAACCTGACTTACTCTTTCACAATGTGTCATAAACTCTTCTAAATTTAATACGGCTTGACTAACTTCAGTGCTGGGACACTCATTTAGGATACTTTCAAGTGTGGCAATCAGATTATCCTGTTGAGTATCAGTTAGTTCCGGCCAGCATGAAACAAAAGACGCATTGAATAAAGCTTTGCTAAGAACTCCAGTACATCCACCGAGATTGCTACACGATCGAATGGCATTACTTGGAGATTCTTTGACAAGGGAAATGGAAAAGTTTTTGAGCCACTGTATCCAATCATCGGTACTGATCATTTTTTTTGCCGTCCAGGCTTTTTGAAGATTCACACTGTTAATTTCTTGATTTATAGATGTTTGACTAATATCCAAAATATTCGGTGCATAATTCGTAGAATCTTCTAATCGTTTCCGTCTTGCAAAGCTTTCAAATTGATCCAAATTGTCCTCATGGTTGGCGACATAAGAAATTTTAAGAACCTAACAATACTGCATATAAAAACAATACGATTGAAAGATAAAACCAAAAGAAAGTACAATATAGAACTAGTAAGTGTTTACTATATTAAACTTGTAAAATAACTTTATTATTTTTGTGAAATTAATAATAAAACACATCATTAAGCCAAATAAGCTATTAATTGATGGAGTGGTATCATGAAATAATAAGATATAGCCCCTGATAATATGCACATATCTATCTAATTCCCGGAAACAACCCCTCCGATTGTACTATGTCATAATAGTTTTGCTATTTCAAGGATATAAAATAACAAGTTTAGTATGCAATGATATAGAGAATTATAACGTTTGACCCAACCCAAGATATATAGATATTTCATATTTTTTTAGAAATAACGACATCATTGCATATTTAAATATTCTAAATAATCAAAGGCAGTTAACTAAAAAGAACCTTTGAAAAAGTCATTGCAAAAAAACGTTGCAAATATTAGTTATAGTAGTTATATTTTTACCCTCTTGTTTTTATTTGAACATTCCATTTAAAATAAATAAACATTTTATTCTTGAAAAGAATTTTTTAAAATAAAATCAATGTGTATAAGGAAATTCTAATCTATTTTACACCATTAGAGTAACAACTTGAATAAATTGGGATAAAAAACAAGATAATACGAGACTTCAGAGAAGCAAAAACAACAATGGCTATCAAACTTTACCTATCTAAGTTCAGTAGAGAAGATGAAAAGCATAATCAAAAGTATATAATCACCGAGAGCTCATACCTCATTTTATTATTTTATAATTTTATGAATTACAATTAATAATAATAATAATAATAATAATAATAATAATAATAATAATAATAATAATAATAATAATAATAATAATAATATTAATAATAATAATAATAATAATAATAATAATAATAATAATAATAATAATAATAATAATAATAATAATAATATAATAATAATAATAATAATAATAATAATAATAATAATAATAATAATAATAATAATAATAATAATAATAATAATAATAATAATAATAATAATAATAATAATAATAATAATAATAATAATAATAATAATAATAATAATAATAATAAATAATAATAATAATAATAATAATAATAATAATAATAAATAATAATAATAATAATAATAATAATAATAATAATAATAATAATAAATAATAATAATAATTATAAATAATAATAATAATAATAATAAAAATAATAATAATAATAATAATAATAATAATAATAATAATAATAATAATAATAATAATAATAAAATAATAATAATAATAATAATAATAATAATAATAATAATAATAATAATAATAATAATAATAATAATAATAATAATAATAATAATAATAATAATAATAATAATAATAATAATATAAATAATAATTACAAGTAATAACCTTATTTAAGGCTGTGTTGAATCTCGCAAAACTCATAGATTGAGCAGTACCTGCAGGAAAATGATATTTAATATTTTCCAAGGTTTTCTGAATAAGGGGAGTAAGAACCATAAAACGCCGACGCATTTTAACTAGTAGAGTGGTTAAAAGATCAAAAGCGTGAGGAATGAGTTCGGCCAGTTGCTCGTTTGATAGATTTGTCGTCGTCCCGCCTTGTAAACTCGAAGGTAGTTGGGTAGTGTATGCGGTAGTGGGTTCACTGAAATCTAATAATCGGCATACGGGTTGCACTATCCGCCCAGCTGAATCTGATAAATCTAGAGTTTCAGCTAATCGAGTCAGACAATCCAACGCAGCTTTTTTAATTTGCAATGTCGAACCAAGATTTTCTTTCGAGATTATTTTGATAATAGACGGCAGTAAAATGTGAACGTGCTCTTCAATAGAATATTCAAATTCTGGAATAAGTTCTAGGATCTAGCAGAGCATGACATGGAATATATTTATCAAATTCACTCACTGATCGCACTGATGCTTCCACAGCATCAACTAAGGTTTGCTGAAAAACTCCCATTAGAAGTGATAAGAACGGTTTTATATCTGCTCCTAATCCAATATTGAGACTTTTTAGAAGTTGGATACAAACAAGAGTTAATTTGTCTGATTTGTTCCAGAGTTGTAAAAGAATTTCGATTAGTTGTGGCATGAATTGCTTGAGATGTAATTTCACAACATCCGTAATAATGCACAATTGACTGAGAAAGGTTTGCTGATGCTGTAAGAAGATTTATTTATCATATTTCCATAGAGTGATTATCTGATATGTAAAATACTAATGGATGAAGCAGAAAAAGAAATTTCTCTTAACATTTTACTTATAATTTGACAGTAAAATATATAATGATAACTAAATCAAATTAATATTCTCAGATATATATATATATGTAATAAATAAAAGCAGGAAACTCAAATAAAAAACAAAATGAATAACAAAAGAAAAAAAATGAAGAAACTATTTACTATAACAAATAAAAACAAAAAGAAAAGAAAACGAATAGAAAAAAAGCTTTAAAGGAAAAGAAAATAAAAGATAAAAACAACTGGAAAATGAAAACAAAAAAAACAAATAGAAAATAAAAGAAATCATAAAAATAAGAAACTAAAACAAAATATAAAATGAATAATAAAAGACAAAATAAAAAGAAAAACAATAAAAAAGAATGAAAATATAAAAAACAAAACAGGAAAACAAAATAAATAAAAACAAAACAAACCAAGGAAATCCAAAATAAATATAGAATATAGAAAATAAAAAACCTAAACGATAAACAAAATTAAAACAACCAAAAATTTTAAAAAATCAGAAAAAATATATAAATAAAATCAAAAAAAATAAAAAACAAAATGAATAACAAAAGAAAAAAAATGAAGAAACTACTTACTATAACAAATAAAAACAAAAAGAAAAGAAAACGAATAGAAAAAATGCTAAAAAGGAAAAGAAAATAAAAGATAAAAACAACTGGAAAATGAAAACAAAAAAAACAAATTGAAAATAAAAGAAATAATAAAAATAAGAAACTAAAACAAAAAATAAAATGAATAATAAAAGACAAAAGAAAAAGAAAAACAATAAAAAAGAATGAAAATATAAAAAACAAAAAACAGGAAAAAATAAATAAAAGCAAAATTTAACAAATAAATAAAAAAAACAACAAAAAAATAAAAACAAAACAAATTAAGGAAATCCAAAATAAATATAGAATATAGAAAATAAAAAATCTAAACGATAAACAAAATTAAAACAACAAAAAATTTTAAAAAATCAGAAAAAATATATAACTAAAATAAAAAAAAAATAAAAAACAAAATGAATAACAAAAGAAAAAAATGAAGAAACTACTTACTATAACAAATAAAAACAAAAAGAAAAGAAAACAGAATAGAAAAAAGAATAGAAAAAAAGCTAAAAAGGAAAAGAAAATAAAAGATAAAAACAACTGGAAAATGAAAACAAAAAAACAAATAGAAAATAAAAGAAATCATAAAAATAAGAAACTAAAACAAAATATAAAATGAATAATAAAAGACAAAGTAAAAAGAAAAACAATAAAAAAGAATGAAAATATAAAAAACAAAAAACAGGAAAAAATAAATAAAAGCAAAATTCAACAAATAAATAAAAAAAACATCAAAAAAATAAAAACAAAACAAATTAAGGAAATCCAAAATAAATATAGAATATAGAAAATAAAAATCTAAACGAAAAACAAAATTAAAACAACAAAAAATTTTAAAAAACAGAAAAAATATATAAATAAAATCAAAAAAAAATAAAAAACAAATTGAATAAAAAAAATAAAAACAAGAACAAAAATGCAAAAAAATGTGAAAACAAAAAAAAATTATAAAAATTCAAACAAAACAAAACCAGAAAAACCAAAATGGGTTTAAAAAAAACAAAACTTAAAAAAATAAAAATAATGAAAAGGATATTAGAAAAAGAATCAATTTATAATAATTAGAAAATAATTATATTAAATTATAATTATACTCGACTATCTTGCGCTTCCATGATGCAGCGGAAATATTCAGGTAGTACTTGCTTGAGATATTGTACAGAACTCGGTCCCAGAGATTTGAAAATCGAAATGATAACCATGCAAATTCTGTCGTAATTGCTGCGATATGTAGGATCTCGAAGCAATTGAGTAAGAGATTGGAGAGCACATGCAACATAAAATTCATCTAAACTTTTCCACTGCATGTTTACCAAGAGCTCGGCTTGGCTCATATCAACTGGAGTAAAATTAAATTGTCATTAATATTAGTATCGACAAACCTTCTCTCTTCTCAATTGTTTCATGCATGCTCACAACAAGACCGACATCATTCACTGAGTCGAGTTCAGAACAAAACTTTTTCTGTTTGAATGGATCCAAAGCGCCAATGGTTCCCAACAATTTTATGACCTACAATAATGGGTAAATATAATATGAATAAATTATGAATTCGATATCAAATATTTTAACTTCTCTGCGGATTGATCCGACTTCTTCAGTTCGCAGCATCATCAAGAGTAACCGCAGCAACTCAGGATGTTTTCTATAGGGTTCGACAACATATCCCGTATGAGTTACCAATTTTGCTAAAGTTGTCACAGCAACAAATCTCTTATCAAGAGAAGTCGAGTCTTGCATCATATATATTAATGCCGGTACCAAATCTCCTAAATGCTTTCGTAGTTTGCTGCCACAGACAACGGCTAAATTTTTTATAGCTTGAATCACAGCTAGTTGCACTGCAGTTGGTTCAACAATAGGATGAGTAGCCACGAGGTTGTCGACGATTTCTATGGATCCTTTACGGTAGATTGGAATCATGGCTGACATAATAGTAATAATTACAATAATAATAATAACAATAATAATATAAATAATAATAATAATAATAATAATAATAATAATAATAATAATAATAATAATAATAATAATAATAATAATAATAATAAATAATAATAATAATAATAATAATAATAATAATAATAATTATAATTATAATTATAATTATAATAATAATAATAATAATAATAATAATAATAATAATAATAATAATAATAATAATAATAATAATAATAATAATAATAATAATAATAATAATAATAATAATAATAATAATAATAATAAATAATAATAATAATAATAATAATAATAATAATAATAATTATAATTATAATTATAATTATAATAATAATAATAATAATAATAATAATAATAATAATAATAATAATAATAATAATAATAATAATAATAATAATAAATAATAATAATAATAATAATAACTCACAATTGCTGTTTGATATTTTGTAGCCTTTATCGACAATATGAGAAGCTTTAACATTAAAATGTTCCAGAGATTTACCATCGGGTTGGCTCTTAGCTGCACAAATAATAGATTGTATTCGAGGCAATAATACGAGTAATAATTTCTCTGAATGCGACTGGACAAATCCTGGGGCCGTATCAATTAATTCGGCTAAAATTTGAGCTGCTTGTTCCTTATTCCTAGAAGATCCACTAAATTCTAATTCAGTTAACGTCTAAAGATTAATTATTATTATTATTATTATTATTATGATTAGTATTATTAATATTGCTTGTAAAAGTATTTTTCGCAGATTCGGTTTAAGGCATGATGGATTAATAGCTGAAAGTCGACCTAAGCATCGAATAACTAATTTACGTATTTCGAACATTTCGTCATAGAAAGCCACAAATAAGGGACTGAGGTGGCACTCCTGAGCCAAATAGGCATCGAATCGTTCATCAAAAGACTGAAAAACACACAGTCTTACATCACGTTCTAGAAAGGCTTAAATTTGAAGTTGATTAATTGGTATGAAACCTGGATCACTAGTACTGACAATTAATAACTTTTCCAGTACATCGGCAACCGCAGTTAGAGTGTTTCTGTCAGAATATGATCCTTCATCATCATTGGCTCCAAGCAATGGTGTCAGTAATTGAGCACAGGTTTTAACAGCTTCTAGGCGAACTTCTTTGTAAGAACAAGTTATGAATGAGATCAATTTTGATGATATGAACCGGACGAAAAGTGACAAATTATGCTCTGAAATGAAGATTAAAATTTGAGACACTTCCTTTAAAAGTTTAACTATCGAAATCGAATTCCACCAGCGTTCGGAGAGCAATGATTTTATTTCTTGCTTCAGTTTGATCAACAGATAAATTAGCCGCAACCAAGGGAGATAATAAACCATTACACAGTAAGGTTTCACTTTCTAAACTTATTGAGGTACTGTATTGAGCTTTTTTCGGTTCAGTTCGACTATTATGCATTAGAGTTTTTCTTAAACTTTTAAGTAACGTGCTCTATAAATAATTATATTATAGAAATGGTTGTAGGTACAAAACAAACGTGAATGTCATTCGTTAACTCTGGGATAAAAAGACTGACCATTTTTAGAGAGTATATCAAAGGAAAACTCAATCCGACTTCAACCATTGTTCCAATCATATCTTTGATTACGTCATGGACTTTGTTTTTAAATCCTGTGGCAATAAGTCCAATCAACATGTAAATAGAAACTTCTAATAACGGTTGTCGTTTTTTTGATGAAATATCCTTTCCAGGAAGATTCAATTTAATAGCTGAAATTGTTCTCTCAAGGAATCCGTTTTTTTCAAATTCTCCTGGAGCTATATGGGCGACAAATCCCATTGTTATATAGGCTAAAGGTTTTTCTTTTTCTTTCTTAATACAACGTTGTAGGAAGTCTAGACATTGGCTGATATACTGAGATGGCACTTCCAACGCAGCTAATCTTGGAACGGCATTTATGGTCAGTTGAATGAGATATGGATGTTTCCAATCAAAATTTTGAGTTAGCATTTGCCAAATCTAAAATTTTAAAAGCTGATATATGAATCGGCCTTGCCAATATCCTAAGAAGATTGAATAGACAATGAAAAGGTAAAAATGTTTTTTCTTTTTATGATCGTGACTAAAAAAATCACCTAAGACTTTTAAGAGGAATCCTTTAATATTTCTACTATATTAAAACAGGATTTTATCAGTGATTATTTGATGAGTTTTAACTTTAAAAGATACCACAATTGTCCTCTTGAGAATTGACATTTTTGATACTTTTATTTTAGTATTGTTACTATACAATTTAGAAGAACTCAATACGAAAATGTAACTAACCAATTTATTTTAAATGATTAATTAAATTAATTAAAATTATTGCCAATTTAATAAATAACAAATTAAAAAATGTAAATGTACTTGTACATTATTGATTGATTGAGTGTTAAATTCTTAATTTTTACATGACTTACAAGTGTTTCCCAAAGCGGGTCATAGTCTATTAATATATTTTATTTTTCACATATTTATTATAACAGAACTAAAAATAAAATAAAATAATTTCTTAATTATAATTAAATCGCGATTAATATTTCGAACAAATCAAAGACTATTTTAATTTTCAACTACAAAAGAAATTTATTTAATTAACTAATATCATTATTATTATTATTATTATTATTATTATTATTATTATTATTATTATTATTATTATTATTATTATTATTATTATTATTATTATTATTATTATTATTATTATTATTATTATTATTATTATTATTATTATTATAAGAATTTTTATTTCTTCCAATTTCACCACTGATCATTTTATCCATTGAATTAAAAAGAGTTTGAAGACTATAAATCAGTAATATATCGATGTTTGTTGATACTCACGAATTTTCGGCACTGCCTTTTCCACTTGAAAAAGGCAGTGCCGAAAATTCGTGAGTATCAACAAGCATCGATATATTACTGATTTATAGTCGTCAAACTCTATTTATTATTATTATTATTATTATTATTATTATTATTATTATTATTATTATTATTATTATTATTATTATTATTATTATTATTATTATTATTATTATTATTATTTAAAACAATAAAATGATAATTTAAGCCTTTTGCTGCAAATAATGTATTTAATGAAAGAATTTTCGACTATACGATAGATTGACAAGGACTATCGTATAGTCGAAAATTCTTTCATTAAATACATTATTTGCAGCAAAAGGCTTAAATTATCATTTTATTGTTTTAAATAATAAATGCTGCTACCAAGCAATCATCATTTTATTATTATTATTATTATTATTATTTTATTTAATTAACAAATTTAATCTCTTTAAATTTTCAAAGGTGAAATAAAACAAGACAAAAATGTTCTGAAAATGTTCAATATTTGTTTGGAAATTGCAAAACAAACATACAATATTAAAAGCTTAGATAAATTAAATATATTAAATTCGGTCATTTGAAAGAATTTAAATTAATTTAATAGTTGGGGCACAAAAAATAGTTTGGGAAACACTGTCTTACTACATTAAGAATTTCCTCGTGGAGATTAGTTTAAATAACATTATCAGAAGACAATTTTTGAACAAATAAAAATTTAGATCCTTTCACATTTTTATTCATGGATACAATTAATACTAAAACTAGAAGATGTTACCTTTTATTTTTAACATTCTATGCATTTTTAGTCGTATAATCTTTTGAAATATACATGATACACAAAAAAGGATGTGCCGAAAATTAGTGAATATCGAAAAACATCGATATCTTAGTACACTATATAAATGTACTAAATGGTCTAAAATATAAAAGATCAATATGCAAGAATAAAAAAAATAAAAAGCACGAGAAGAAACACAACGAGTTTGTTACATAAGAGATATCACGTAATCCCAACCGGAAATAAACACATTTCAAAGTAAGAAGTGCGTCACTTTCGGTGGCCTAGATAGCTAGTGATCATGGATTATAAATTCATTAATGGACTTTTTTCTTATATGTCTATCTTTTACATATTGTAAAACTAAATTATTGTTATTTCCAAGTAGTCAATTCAACAATTCACAAAGTCGTAAAGATTCATTGTTTTATGAAAGCAAATGGGACATTGATACTTAAATAGCTATTAAAGACTCCAGGTTTGAATGTCATTGAAAATTGTTTGAAATGTATCTCATTTGGTTTACGTTAGAATATTCAACGAGAAATTTGTGTCAAACTAGAATTAATGTAAAATTTTAAGGGAAAAAAACCAATTTATGCTTTTAATGTGTTTAAAAAATTTTGAAAATGATTTTTGACTTTTGCTTTTATTTATTTATATTATTATTTATATTATATTAATGTTGTTTTGTATAATCCTTCACATAATAATTGCAATTTATATTTTTAAAGTTTAACTAAATTATCAAAAATCAAAATATTTAGGTGCATCAAAAATTTTGACATTTATTACAATATTATATTTCATTAATTCTAAAAATATTCTTTAATTATATAACATAAATTATTATATATCTCAGGACTAAGAAGGCTAAAGAAAATTATAGAAATGTTACAAAATTCAGTGCATTAAAACAAACCTACATATTTTAACTTTAATGTGTCTTTGAGCCGATATTTCCGATTTTAAATAGACTTAGATATAGCTACTGTTGTTACAGACCGTCTCCGTGGAAACCAGTGACCTACATAATTTTAGCGTGTTATTTTTCCATTGGTCTACATATTTTGGATTTAATATGTTCTGGAGTCAATTTTTTTCAATTTTAAATTGACCTAGATATGGTTATTGCGGTTACTAACCTTCATGAAAACTAGTGACCTACATTTTTTACTTACTTTTTTAATATACAAATGTAAGGAAAATCGATTTTAAGAATAAATAAATTGATTTATACTAATATTTTGTTCCGTGAGACTCACAGTCAAACAGTATCATACAATCAAGAGATATATACAATGAACACTTTATGTTCCCATAAATAAATTGAAATTAAAACACCATATTAACAAATATTAATATAACAAATAAGAATCAATGGGAGGGCCTATATAGCTGGTATGTCACAAAAATTAACTTTAGATATTATATGATCTTGGAGTATTTTAATATTATAAATGAAAATTCAATCAAGTTTCAAAAAAAATTTGAAATAGAAACAATAAAAAGATTTTACGGATTCTAATTGAGCCATTATCAATTTTCTACATGACTGCGATAAATGAATTTTTGATCTGTGTTGAATTATGTGTTCTTCCATGTTGCTGTATGGCCACTCCATCCTGCAAATCGCTCGGGCACTCAATACTCCAGGCGGCATAGGAGAAGTGGACAATTGATCAAGTGACTACGGGTCGTATTATAAGATTCTACATGGAGATACAAATCTCTTACCAATCCAATCATCCTTTCCAGTTGTATTCGGTTCATTTCCATTTCATCATTTGACAACTTGAGCAGTTCGTTTAATAGTAACAAGGTTCCATGACTCCATGACTCTTGGTTGAGTTTTCGGTTATTTATCTGAGCACAATTATGTTCATTTATTCTCTTTAGATAAACTGTTCCAAGTATTATAAATAATACATTAATATCATGGAATCCGAGTTTATATGTGGATACTTTTTATTGATAATGTAACAAAGCATTTGCATTAACAATTTTCTATTAATTTCTTAGAATAAAAAGAAATTTCGTATATCGATATAAATTCAACAAGGCGAAGAGAAAATTTGATAAAAATATTTTATTATAATTTTTATTATTCTTGAAAATGTTTTATTTAATTTATTTCAACCAGCGAGAAGGCAGAAAATAAATTTAAAAAAAGAATATCAACAACCATTTGAATATTGAAACAATTAAATTCCAAGGAATTCCCAAGGAATTTTTTTATAATCGAAAATTATTTCATTTCATTCAATATATACTTTTCAGCAAAAAGTTTATATTATCATATACTTGTTTAACATTTCATTTTAATGCTGCTACCAAGAAATCATCAATTTATACAATTATTATTTTATATTAATTATGAAATCAATTAAGGAATAAATATTAAATATTAAATATGTCAATGGGAAATCAATCATTGGTATTGATTTATAGTGCTATCGATTTATGATGCCATCGATTTATGGTGTTATCGATTTCATAGATTAATTAGAATGTTTGTTGTAGTGCTATTGATTATGTGAATTGTAATACAAATTTCCTTTCTGTACAATAAATGAATAAATGAGTCAATAATTATGCAAATGCATTGAATGTTTCATTTTGTTTATTAGCTAAGAAAGATTAAGAAAGATAAATGCTGATGAAAATTTTTAAGGAGAGAAATTTCAAATGAATGAGGCTCTTGACAGGCATAGAACGAATCCACAATTCTAAATTCGGGTTTATTACTCACCCATTTCCACCAATGATCCACTTTTTACTTTCAAGAAATCTCAAAAAATAATATGGTTTCATGAACTTTTTTGCTTTTGTTGATGGAAATCGATTGTCATAAATGCTATATTTTCTTTAATGGTTAAATCAGTGGTTCTCAATTAATATAAAAGCGCGGAACATCATTCACATGGTTTTTTTACGCGGAACACTGACAAAAAAATACTTGCCCACAATGAGTGACCAATCACAAATTACTATAAATCTGTCGTAAACGTAAACAATGCCTCCTTATAAGCAAAGGAAATACCACGCGCAACAATAACAAGCAATAAAAACAAATTTATATTTGTATGTTTATACATCTGTGTAACGGCTTTCTTATTGAATCAGCTTATAAAAAAATTAATTGAGGTTTTTGATGATATGTATCTTAAATGCAAATTTAAAGATAAAATGTAATTTTTTCTCGGAACACTGGAACCGTAATTGCGGAACACTGGAACCGTAATCGCGGAACACTGGAACCGTAATCGCGGAACATTGGAACCGTAATCGCGGAACACTGGAACCGTAATTGCGGAACACTGGAACCGTAATCGCGGAACATTGGAACCGTAATCGCGGAACACTGGAACCGTAATTGCGGAACACTGGAACCGTAATCGCGGAACATTGGAACCGTAATTGTGGAACACTGAAACCGTAATTGCGGAACACTGGAACCGTAATCGCGGAACATTGGAACCGTAATTGAGGAACATTGGAACCGTAATTGCGGAACACTGGAAGCGTAATTGCGGAACACTGGAACCGTAATTGTGGAACACTGGAAGCGTAATCGCGGAACATTGGAACCGTAATTGCGGAACATTGGAACCGTAATTGCGGAACATTGGAAGCGTAATTGCGGAACATTGGAACCGTAATCGCGGAACATTGGAACCGTAATCGCGGAACACTGAAACCGTAATTGCGGAACACTGGAACCGTAATTGCGGAACACTGGAAGCGTAATCGCGGAACATTGGAACCGTAATTGCGGAACACTGGAACCGTAATTGAGGAACATTGGAACCGTAATCGCGGAACACTGGAACCGTAATTACGGAACACTGGAACCGTAATTGCGGAACACTGGAACCGTAATTGCGGAACACTGGAACCGTAATTGCGGAACATTGGAACCGTAATTGCGGAACATTGGAACCGTAATCGCGGAACACTGGAACCGTAATTACGGAACACTGGAACCGTAATTGCGGAACACTGGAACCGTAATTGCGGAACACTGGAACCGTAATTGCGGAACACTGGAACCGTAATTGCGGAACATTGGAACCGTAATTGCGGAACACTGGAACCGTAATCGCGGAACACTGAAACCGTAATTGCGGAACATTGGAACCGTAATTGCGGAACACTGGAAGCGTAATCGCGGAACATTGGAACCGTAATTGCGGAACACTGGAACCGTAATTGAGGAACATTGGAACCGTAATCGCGGAACACTGGAACCGTAATCGCGGAACACTGGAACCGTAATTGCGGAACATTGGAACCGTAATTGCGGAACATTGGAACCGTAATCGCGGAACACTGAAACCGTAATTGCGGAACACTGGAACCGTAATTGCGGAACACTGGAACCGTAATCGCGGAACATTGGAACCGTAATTGCGGAACACTGGAAGCGTAATCGCGGAACACGGGTTGAGAACCACTGGTTTAAATAATAACCGTAGGATATTGAGAGATTTACAGATTCCCAATACAAACTGGATTTGTCATTCAATTTCAGCATTCGCATTAGCCGTATAAATATTCAGGGGAAAATAATACAAACTTACATGTGAAGAGCTACTTGAATCATCCAGTTTTCGCAATAATTCAGCAATGCAATTAGAATACAATTCTTGACTCCAATCTTGTTCCATATGTATTTTTCCTGATTCTAAAATTCCAGAATCATTAGCACGTAATTGATTTACTGGCTGTTGGCTTATTTGTTTTTGAAATTGGTTGCTACTGAGATTGACCATTGGCAATTTTGAACTGGCGGCATTCTGATTGACCGTGTCATTTATAACTTTCTGTCGACGTCTACCTATACCTTCTCTTGCAGCGGTCACTGCAAATGCATTCGCTAAAGCTATTGCGCAAACTTCTCTGACACTTGCCTGAAAATGTTAGGCATTATATATATAATGTGAGTAAAATATATTGACAGTTGAACCCAAAATTGTAATCAACCATATAAAAAGCTTTTATCAGTGTTTGGATTAGGGAAGTATATACTAACTTATTGATAAATTCAATAATAAGTCCGCTCATCAATAGAACTATAAACACGTCTATGGGCTTAGGTAATCCAATAAAGTAAAATAACCAAGGAAAAGTAAAGTTTAAAGATCAAAGTATTCAAAGAACTTTGGATTACTTCTTTGTGTGGATTTAAGCCAGCAATACATTTATATTCCTCTTTGGTATATATATAGAGCTTACTCCTTGAAGGTTATGGCCATGTAATTTCCCATAGAGTTGTGCAATACAAATTAAATTAGTTTATTAAAATAACGATTGGAATATTTGAAATCAATAAAATATTTATAATCAATTATAATTATATTAAAGTTAAAATTAAATATAAATTAGCATAGAAATTATATGAAAATACGTTTTCATTTATTAACTAAATACTAAATTATAAAGGATTTCTATTTAAATGCGGCAATTTTCATTCTGATTCATAAAGGGAAATTGGAAAGGAGGTAGGGTGGGAGAGGTTCACACTTTCTACTATTACATTTTTGTGTCCTTCATCAACCCTTATATGCTTTTCTTTTCGTTTTTCTTTCTTGTAAGTCTAGGAAACAGTACAAATTATCCCATTTTATTATAACCGTTTAACTCCAATTGTGCTTTAAGCCGATTAAGCCTAGTAATTAAGACTTGTAATATCAAAAAAAAATTTAATTAAAAATTTTGTTTTAATTTTCCATTGAAAATCTAAATTTAAAGTACGTTTTAGTTGATTGTCAAGATAGCCAATAAAAATTGAATTTTAAAAAATTTATGGAAAAAAAACTGAAAGCAAGAAATAATTATAATTATAAATAATTATAAATAATTATAAAGCGATTGCTTAAGAAATAGAAATAATCCAAACTTGTTTATCTCTGATTCCTATCAATAGAGAGTTAATGACCCGCGATGCGAATTGGAAGAACACAGTTGAAGCGTAGAATGAAATTTCCTTGAATAGAAGCGCCTAAATATTATTAAGTTTCAATATAATATTATAATCAATATATATATATATATATATATAATTTATAATAATAATTAATTGGATTTATCAGTTAATGAGAAATAGAAATATTATTCTGCTGATTAATTGCGATATATAATCCCGGGCATAAAAACCAAACTCATTAATGTGAAAATAGCAATTATTGCTCAATAAAGAAATAATGCTCTGGGAATCAGCCAAGTTATTCATGCATTAACATTCTGAAGGGGTAAATTCTAGATGTTCCAGCTGATAGAGAAGGATTTGAATATGGGAATATGGGACGCCCATGCTTGACAGCGAATTCATAATAAAAAGATACCCCGACAATTGTGTATGACAACATCAATGGTGTTCAAAATGCCGCTGTCTGAAAGATCGGTTACTAATATTGCCTCTAATAGGAAGCGTTGCAGCATTTAGATAACAGGTTATTATGTATCAATTAATTGCTAAATATATCTTTTTTATTAAATAGTGTTTTATTTATATATTATTACTCATAAACAAAATAAAACTTATTTATATGAGAGGGCCAGATAAACCCTTGAATAGTCATTGTGTAAGATTTATTTTGAGTGTTAACCGAGGGTTAATAAGTAATTTCAATAATAATAATAATAATAATAATAATAATAATAATAATAATAATAATAATAATAATAATAATAATAATAATAATAATAATAATAATAATAATAATAATAATAATAATAATAATAATAATAATAATAATAATAATAATAATAATAATAATAATAATAATAATAAATAATAATGATAATAATAATAATAATAATAATAATAATAATAATAATAATAATAATACTAATAATAATAATAATATAATAATGATAATAATAATAATAATAATAATAATAATAATAATAATAATAATAATAATAATTAATAATAATAATAATAATAATAATAATAATAATAATATATAATAATAATAATAATAATAATAATAATAATAATGATAATAATAATAATAATAATAATAATAATAATAATAATAATAATAATAATAATAATAATAATACAGGGTTTTTCATCATATTTTGACATTTTGTCAATCAATTTTGACATTTTTGTCAATCAATTTTGACATTTTGTCAATCAATTTTGACATTTTCTAATGAAAAACCAAAACATTAATAACGAAGACAGAAATCGCATTATACAAGCCTATATAAAAGGGCATAGTGCCTCGGATTTATCATCAATTTTGGGTTTTAAAAGAACCACTATTTATAGCATAATAAAAAAGTATAAAAACCATGAATCTATTGAAAAAAAGCAAA